>JANIJG010023982.1:15468-52765 GCA_024611175.1 Megaceryle torquata | reverse complement strand
TCTCCAGCCTGTCAAGGTCCCTCTGGATGGATCCCTTCCCTCCAGCGGGTCAGCCTCCCCACACAGCTTGGTGTCGTTGGCCAACTTGCTGAGGGTGCTCTCAGTGCCACTGTCCCTGTCGCTGACAAAGATGTTAAACAAGACTGGTCCCAGTACTGATCCTTGAGGGACTCCGCTTGTCACTGGTCTCCACTTGGATATGGACCCATTGACAGCCACTCTTTGTGTGTGGCCATCAAGCCAGTTCTTTACCCACTGAATTGTCCTTCCAACAAACCCATATTTCACCAGCTTGGAGACCAGGATGTCATGTGGGACAGTGTCAAAGGCTTTGCTCAGTTCCAGGTAAATGACGTTGGTTGCTCTTCCCTTGTCTACTGATGTTGTGACCTTCTCATAGAAAGCCACCAGGTGAGTCAGGCAGGATTTGCCCTTGGTGAAGCCTTGTTGGTTGTACTGAATCTCCTCTTCATTATTCTTCCACCTCAGCAGTGCCTCCAGGAGGAGGCTCCATGATCTTACCAGGTACAGAGATGAGACTGACTGGCCTGTAGTTCCCTGGTTCATCCTTCTTTCCCTTTTTGAATATGGGGATTATGTTCCCCCTTTTCCAGTCAGTGGGGACTTCACCAGATTGCTGTGACTTTTGGAATATGACAGGGAGCAGTTCAGCAACCTCATCCGCCAGTTCCCTCAGCACCCATGGGTGTATCCCATCGGGTCCCATGGACTTGGGCACTTTCAGGTACATCAGGTGGTCATGAACCTGATCTTCACCTGCAATGGGCAGCTCTTTCATCCAGCCCCTGCCACTATCTTCTGTGACTCCCGGAGTGTGGCTGGAGGCCTTACCAGTGAAGACTGAGGAAAAGAAGTCACTGAGAACCTTGGCCCTCTCAGTATCACTTGTCACCAGTTCACCTGTTTCCTTTCTAAGGGGGCCCACACCTTCCCTAGTCTTCTTACCATTAATACACCTATAGAAAATTTTGCTGTTTCCCTTGATCTCCCTGGGTAGTTTTAATTCTAACTGAGCTTTAGCTTTTCTAACCAGGTCTCTTGCTGCTCAGGCAGCTAGTCAACAGAATCATTTACCACAGAGGAGAAGCAATCTCCAAAACTCTCTGCAGGTTCAGTGAGCTCTCCAAGAGGAGGGATTGGTTACCTGCCCAATCTCAAAATATAATAATAATCATCATAATCTGATTTTGAGGCTTCTAATCATTGCTGCAAGTGCCCATTTACCAAGCTTTTACCATCAGGACAGGTTCAAGAGATGCACTCGTCCCCTTTGCTTCCTCCACAGGCTAAACAGACCAAGTAATTTACATAATTCACATGGAAGTAACTTGTAAAGCCTCATGTGCACTCCTGTTATTTCTTTCCTTCTGAAATATTCTGGATTCTATCTGCCATGAAATCTTTATGAATACAGACCCACAAACCAGTTTTGTACAGGAACAAAAATGAGGTACAAATTCTCACAACACTTAGTACCCCTCCTCGAATCTCTGTAGCTATTAGCCACTTAGTTTAACTGAACTGCAAACCTAGATAGGAGAACATGCTATTCCACACATAAGATTGTAAATAGTGTCCTAGGTGACATTTTAATCACAGAGAAAAGAACATGAGACAGGTTAGATGGAATTCTTAAAAGGAAGAGAGATGCAGCAGCCGTGATTTTCCCAAAACAGTCCAGCCTGGGCACTCCAGACACAGCTTGTTCCACCCAAGCAGCCCACGTGCAGTCAGCGAGACATATGGTTCCTTAAAACTGCCAGGAATGCAAAGCAATGCTAGACAAGTCTAGACTGATCGCAGGAGAAATGCAAGACGCAGGGAAGTGGATCCAACTGTGCGGTGGATGACATTTGCCTGGCAAGGGAACAGTTACAAGTGTTCAAGTCCTGGAATGAGGCGGGAGGGAGAAAGAAACAATTTTCCCAGAAGTGCACTTGGTTCCAGAGGAGAATTCACCTCCCATCAGCGGGGAAATTCAGCTTAGCTGTTTGCTCTCCTCTTTGTTAGGCAAATAAATCTCCTTTCTTAACACGAGTATGTGAAGATCAGGTTGAAAAGTCAAGTTCTGAATGCAGCTACTCAAAAGTCATGCGAATCAACCTCACTCAAGTCTGATTCTACTCAAAACACGAGATAATGCTCTTAACTGTCGCTCTCTCCATCTTTTGTAAGCATGTACCCGATGCCCCTTTTACCTAAAACTTACTTGCACAGATCCCATCCCCTGCCCCATCTCACTTCCTGAACAACATTATAAATTAAAAATAAAAATACAGCTTTGATAATTACTACTTAAAATTTATAATGCTACTCCTGCCTTCAACAAGGTTCTGCTCCTTGATCTAAATCCTACCACCGTCCAGTTCACTCCCGATGATGCTGCTCAAATTGCCCCACTAATTCTTTGCCCATAATGAAGGGCAGTTGCCAGTTTGGGAAAACTGGATAGGCTGGTGCAGCCCGCTTAGATTTCCTTTTGACTTACATGTGTCTATTTCCTTCCTGTGGAAACAGGGAGTGGGTCAGAGGGTAAAGGGAAGAGGGCTGTACACGCCCAGGTCTGCAAAGCCTGGTCAGACAGACCTAACTCTCTCATTAGTACTTTCCTCAGCTTCAAATCTTCTTCCAGTCATTAGCAGTCTTTTTGTTTCAGCTAAACCGAATCTCTTGTTCGTTCTCTTGATATCAACCTGATTTTTGCAGACTGCTGAAATGCTGTAATATTTACTTTCTTCCCAAAGTTTACTTAATATCAGAATATGTATACAGGTCCATATATACAATATAGATTCACCTGCTTTGTGGAATTATTAATATTTTCTTTATTTGGATGAAGACCCATATGATAACATCTTAGCACTGCCAAGTACCTACATTCAAAAATCAGTGAGTCAGGTCACAATACACTTTATAAATGACTTTAAAAATTACAGGTTTCAAAAACTTCATTTTGTGCTTCCTTTAGATGACAAACATATTTTCCTCCTTTTTTTTTTTTTTTTTTTTTTTTTAAATGAGGGTAAAAGGCTTTCTCATATTCCTGTGACTGTCTTTGAAAAAACACTAAATGTCTTGAGACTCCTCATAATGTTGCAAGAGTTACAACACACTGATGTGTTGTGATGCCCTTACTGTTTATGTTTTAAACGTACTGTTTTTGTAGCAGGAGTTAAAATATAAACTTTGTAAGAATCATCAATACTTCAAGTTTATGGTTTTTATTAAAATTGCCTGCAATTCAGTAAAAGCTTAGCTCTTATTAATGATAGGGCTAATGTTGTACCCATTTAATATTAACACTGGCAATCACTATGAAAACAATTTCCACTTTAAAAGTACACAGGTCCAAATCCTTCCTGTGGCAACACCCACTTAAATCAATGAGATTACAAAATGCATATCTGCAGGCAGAATCTGCTCGTTGCCACATCCGTGCCTCATGCAGCACCCCAGTGCTCCCATGAAGAGTTAAATATATATTCCACTGACTTGACTGTGTTAAAATCTGTAGAGGCTGAGTTTGCTCCCTTTTCTGTACTGCTTTTTTCTGTGAGATTTAGTTAAGCTGTCATTAACATACTTAAGTAAGAATTCAGTAGGAATAACAATATTGTGTTCTTCTAATAGACAGCCCCAGAAGGAGCTACACTCACGTGCATGGAGACATCATAATAAGCACAGATGATAAATTTCCAAATGGTGTACAGAATAAGAGCCTTTGTAGTGTGTGCTAGTCATCACAAAATATGCTAATCCAAAAATACTTTTCAGATGACCCAGTTTCTGGCTTTGAATTTTGAAGTGTACATATTTGGCAGTGTATATGTGTACTTGTGCACAAAGCTGTATGGAGAGAAGCGTATCTGCACAGCAGGCTTTGCTTTTGAAGTGAGAAAGCTGCAGGAACGCTGTCGTTTGCTCCATGGGGAGGGCAGCATAACCATCTTATAGATGGGGCAGAGTCTAGAGCTGTCTGGCAGAACAGATTCACACCAAAAGATAGTGACCTCACGAGTGGAGCTGTTTGTCACTCACGTTTTGCTGCAGATGGGTAAGTCTCCTTGTGTGTTTGGACACTAATTTGGAAGAAAAATTCTAAGGAGCTTCATTTTACTTTACAGATCAGATGAAAATGTGATTTATTAATTTCTTACATTCTAAATATTTGATGTTATTTGGAAAGTGCTGAGAGTGAGCAGTTCTCTTAGAGGGAGCAAACAGGCATATTTTCTAATTAACTGTTAATGATTTGTGAGAGACTAAAGATTTGTGCTTTTTTTGGATGACAAGGTAAGTAACCAAAATGACAGGATATATTCTTCTTCTAAGCAGCACAAGTGGCTTCTCGTAGGGCACTTTGACCTTGTTTTGGATTTTGTTTGTACAATGAAATCCTAGTCCTGCCATCTGAACCACGCACTCCTGCAGATTTCAAACAATGGTAAGTTTTCTGTGGCCATGTCCTTACTAGCCCTCTTTAATAAAAAGACTTAAGTCTCCTGCATTCAATATCTCTAGCAGAGGGACTGGTTAGAAGTTGTTTTCATATGTGTTTGATTTGTAAAGCTATATGTTTAGAGGGCTGGGTTGCTATTGCAATTGTTTTGGCAGGATGGTAAGCAACGTAGAGGTTTATTTGTAATGTATTAAGTCCTTGACATACTGTACTCTGCTTCAGAGGCTCCACAATTTATTTTTTCGTTGCAACTTGCCTTTAGTCCTTGCCAATTTATTTCCTTTCCTTTTTCAAACAAAGCTAGGGTTGTCAAATCCTAACATTAAAGAATTTTAATAGCTAGAACCAGTTACGGAGCTAATTTATTTACCATTGTCCGTACAACTTTTGACTAAGTAGAAAAACTCTGCAAACAGGCTAAGGAGATGTGACCCACTGGCCAACAGCATCAAAACACCCTCCTGACTTAAAGGCCCCTGGATTCAATGCTTTTGCTACCATTGTCCATAATCATTTTCTGAAATACTGCTTTTTAGAAGTCCTCACTATGAGATCACAGCACCGGCAAACAGCTTTGTCTGGTCCAGTAATAACATTTCCAGGGGCAGCACTACAGCTTGTCTTGGCTAGTTTCTGCCAAAGATTTGTATTGGTAAAGTCATTACAACATAAATGCAAAAAAGAGCATTTTCCAGGAGAACACACAAGGGTGGAGAAGAAAGAATGGCTAAGATCTTCCTTTCTGTTTAATGTCATCTCCATAGATTTGCAGGTCCTGCGGATCAGCGCAGTAAACAAAACTTTGAATTAATATATCCTATATATGTTTGCTGTACAAACCATGGAACATGGCTTCCTGATGTGTCATGCTGTTTATGCCCAAGTCTTTCAGTTGTTTCAGCAAAGCCTCAGTGCAGCTAACTAAAGGCATTAATTTTCAGGAATATTTTTGGACACGTGCACCTTTTGGTTTGGAAGATGACAGTGGGACAAGAGGCAGTGGAGAAGAACGCTAACTCAGATGGAAGCGGGGAAGGAGAAAAAAGAAGTATCTTCAGATCCCTCAATACTTTGTAGGTTTGTCAGAACCCCTTCCAACCTCCTTGTCCTAGGCTCAGCAAGCCTAAACAGGACTTCAGTTCTCAAAGAGTTAAGGATTGTTGAGAAGCTGCTGCTCTTACTTAATCTCATCATGTTTCTTTGAGGGGGAGGAAGACATTTTCCCAAGGCTGGAGTGGGAAGGGGTATGTGAGTAAGTTTGTTTACCAAGGACACACTAAGATTTGTAAAGATCTGGGTCCCTTTTTATGAGTATACCAGGGCTCTCAGGGATAAAAGCGAAGAAGCCCCTGACACCTGCAGAGAGGAATGAGTGGACCAAAGCTGTGAGAACCTCAGTGTGCCTCAGTGCTTTTTAAGACGGTTAATGAAATGATGTTCTACACTGGGCATGGCAGCTGCCTTTGTACGGACTTTTAAAGAACCATGACAGGGTAAAACTCCATGTTTGCTCTTTACTTTCTTATTGTTTTCTCCATTCCTTGCCTCACAGAGCTGTCCAACGGTGGAATCATTCCGCAGCATGCTTCCTAATGTCCACAGAGGGGAAGAAATCATATTCATCTGGACTGTCAGTGTTAGCAGAGTGTGATTTTGCTCTGAAAGACATGATACATATTTATGGGAAACTGAATGGTATTCCTATCTCTATCCCTAACACTATGTGTGTGCATCACACGATAAGGCATGGATGCTTCCCAAGCAAGCTGCTTAGGAACCTCAGCTCCAGATTTCCAAAATTTCCAATGCTAGGCATTTAATCTTATGTTTCACACTACCTTTAAACTTGCCAGGCCCTATTTTACAGAATTTCCTGTAAGAATGTTAAACTCTAAATAAACAAAATATGAGTCTCACTTCAGTTTTTCTGCAAAGGTTTTTGCTTGTCAGACCTTATGTTGAGAAAAGGTGCCAAACAATGGACGGATAAAAGCTACAGCAAGGGAAGCTCTGTGGATGACAGCTCTGCAAAATGTGGGCAACCTCTTACTGTTCACAGGAGCTGCTAGACAAAGTTGTACAAATGCCTGCTTTTTAAAAATAGACACATTTATAAGTTGACCTTTCAGTTACCTAAAGCTTCATGCTAATTTTCCCATGCAACTGTACCTGGTAGGTACTGATAGAAGAAAACACACGAGCTTTCTCCCTTCAGTGTTCTTTTCAGAATGCTTGGAAATCCATTCTACTTCTCCCTAAGTATTTAGCAGTTACTGAGTCTTCATGCAAAAAACTAATACAGGAAAAACACAGCTCAAACAGGAGTATGTTCACTATCAGTGAGGTGGTTTCCAGTCAGAGGAAGCAATGACTGGGGTAATTCAGCGTCCATCCTGATAGAAGACAGGAACTAAGAGAAGTCTAGCAACACACAATCTACTTTTTAGATAACCACTTTCAAAAAATATAATGGGCAAATTGCAATGACAAGGTTATTCTCTCACTCATCTATACACAACAATCACCAGAAAAAATATCCACAGGAAAATATCAGATGTTTCAAACAGGTCTTATTTTTTAAGTTAGAGAAGAATAGATGAGTGAGAGTTCACTGTATTTTTGGACTTTAATTCACCACATATTTTGAGGAACATATAAGCCATCTCCTGGTATTGAAAACAACCAGGTCTAAGCTTGCTAAATAAAGCCATTACATTCAGACTTTCATTCTTCGAATTCAGGTGTAAAACTAGAAGTGTCTTACTATATAAACTTTGCAATATCAAATCAACCTGAAAAGAGAGTGAATTTGTTAGGTCGTCTTATACAAACTCCTTATATAAGCCCCTTATACAAACCCATGTGCTGCTGTTTACAGGTATAGCACCTAAGTAACCAGGTCTAATAGTGGTAACTATCCTATATTCCAGCACAAGAAATGGAGCTAACAGGAAGGAAAACAAGACTAACCACGAATGAAAGAAACAACTACTAGAAGAGAAATGCTCCTTCATCAGAGCCCCAGATACCTTGCCCAAATGGTTTAATGATATCTTTAATGGTATTACCATCACCACAGTTGTGAGATACAGGCTCGAGAAGTTGACGAGTGATTGGTGAATTGGCTAAATTACCAGTGTCAAAAGTTTGTGACCTGTGCTGCAACGTCCAGCTGGCAGCTGGTGACTTGTGGCATCTTCCAGAAGATTGAGACCAGTGTTGTTTAATGTTTTTATTAATGTCCTGGATGATAGCATGGAGTGCACACTCAAGAAGCTCACAGACTACAGCAAACTGGGAGGCATGGTTGATAAGTGAGGTAGCAGGGCTGCTAATCAGGACCTTGACAGAATGCAAAAATGGACTTACACCCAATGCAAGAAGTTAACAAAGTTCAAAAGGTGCAAAATCCTGCAGTGTGGACTGAACAATCACAAGAAACAATATAGGCTGGGCACCAGTCTAAGGAGCAGCTTTGCAGAAAAGGACCAGGGGGTTGTGATGAGCAAGTTGAACCTAGGCCAGCAGCATGCCCTTGCAGCTAAAAGGATTTACCACATGATGGCCCGTGTTAGCAGGAGTTGCCAGTAGTCTAAAAAGTAGACTCTATTTGGCACTTTTTAGCCCACCTAAGGAATACCATGTGCAGTTTTGGTCCTGACAGTTCAAGAGAAACATTGAAAAAACTGAAAGAGTCAAGCAGAGGGCCACTAAGATGATTGAAGGGTTGGAGAACTTGACTTCTGAAGAAAGCTTGAAAGAATTGGTTTTGCTCAGCCTAGGGAAGAGAAGTTTCAGGGAGGATCTAATCATAATCTTCCATACCTAAAAGACAGTTACAGAGAAGACGGAAGTACTCCCTTCACAAGAATGCATGGTGACAGAACAAGAAACAACAGACACGAGTTGCTTCATGGGAAATTCTGTCTAGATATAAAAAAAAAAATCTTCTCTGTGAGAAACAACTATGAGGTTGCCCAAAGAAGTGGTAATACCTTTACTCGTGATACTCAAGACTCAGCTAGACAGGCTCTTGGTTAACCTAACCTAAGGCCTTGTTTTCAGTAGAAGGTTGGTCCAGGTGATCTCCAGAGGCATCATCCAGCCTAGACTTTTCTATCATTCTGTATGTGCAAATACTTAAAAAAACCCTAATGGGTGAAATTTAAAAAAAAAAAAATCATAATACTGTTCATATATATATAATGGAAGGCAAATTATTTGCCCCTTCATGCTGCCCTTAAATCATTGAGGGAACTTTTCCATAAAGCAATGAAAAAGACAAGATGTTTTTAAAGCAAAATAACATTGGTACTTCGTTACAATGGAAAATTTTAAACTTCTGGTCTCGTTTATTTTACTAATGGTACCTTAAGTGTGAAAGGCCTTATGGAAGTTAAAAGTCTTCAACTTCCCATCTGAATGCTAAACTAGGGCTTCTATACTCTTGTTCAGATCCCTAGACTGAAATGAGTTGTGCCTGCAAGCAGTCTTGTTTTGATTTTTTTACAGTTTTGGGGCTTTCAGCTTGTGAGCCTCATTTCCTGATCAGTGGCAATGAGCAAAATCGAGGCTCCAACTTTCAGTCTTGCTTATAGAATCCATACATCCATAGCTCTCTTAGCATATTAGGAACAGTTTATTCAATAATAAAAATGGGAGCACTGCCATACAAGCCTACATTTGAACTCGTTTAACTGGTGACACCTCTTGCCATTCAGCACTAGCTCGCCAGTATTAGTTATGGCCACATGGCTGAATATTGGCAGTAAATGTAGCTTCTGTTGGAAAAGTTAGCATGATAAGGCTCTGGTAGTATTGTATACTCAGACCCCGTAATCTGGACGATTCTTATACAGATTCTTGAAGAAAAATATGGTGTCAGGTTTGTTACTGTGCTACAAGTCTTTCATTGGTACATTGGTTTTCATTGCATATGGGTACTCCAAAGGATGCCTATAGAGGATGTTGCCTTATGTTCCTCTTATTAGACGTCTGGCATAGTATCTGCATTTTGAGAGAGGTCAGTCTCTTGAGGAAAGGCTGAGAGCCCTGGGGCTGTTTAGTGTGGAGAAGAGAAGCCTGAGAGGGGATCTTATGAATGTTTACAAATATCTGAAGGGTGGGTGTCAAGTAGAAGGGGCCAGGCTCTTGTCAGTGGTGCCCTGGGACAGGATGAGGGGCAAGGGTCGCAAACTGGAACACAGGAAGTTCCACCTCAGCATGAGGAACAACTTCCTTACTGTGAGGGTGATGGAGCCCTGGAAGAGGCTGCCCAGAGAGGTTGCGGAGTCTCCTTCACTAGAGACTCTCAAGCCTCGCCTGGATGTGAGGCCTGTGTGGCCTGCCCTGGGTGATCCTATTTTGGCAGAAGGGTTTGACTTCATGATCTCCAGAGGCCCCTTCCAACCTCCACCATTCTCAGATTCTCCGATTCTCTGATTTCTATCAGAAGACATTTAAGATCTGGACAAGCAATTACTCAATTACCCTAGTGATCAGTAGCTTCCTCAGTATCAAGGCTTCTCTTTCTTGGGGTCACTGGCGATCACAAGGTTCCTTTCTTGCAGGTTCCGTTATATTCCTGTTCAGATAAATCCAAATGAATTGTTAGCCCGTGCTTTCAATTATGATCTCTTATTGCACAGAGAAAGCATAATCCCTTCTAGCTATGTAAATACCGAACTCATTTGCTAATTTTGTCAGATAATGAGCAAACTGTAGCTATGTCATCACTAAATGTAAAAAAACCCAAGCCACTAACTGATGAGGCCAACACTTACACCACTGTCCCATTTTACCTATCTGCAAATTGTCTGTAAACTGTTTCACGTGGAGATTTCAACATTCAATGCACCCATGCATGTTGTGTGCACACATCTGCCAGTAAGATCAACAGTTGAGTATTTGCATTATAGAGTCTCTGTTGGTCATGATGGCTCCTCAGTTTGCACTTCCAGACCTTGTACTGAAAGCTCCTCCTGTATAGAAGGGGATTATAACTACTGGAAAAAAAGGCTTATCTCAAATATCCAGGCAAATTGTGTCCACTGTATAACAGCTGGCAGTGGGAAGTGAACAACTGTTCATTTATGAACTCCATTTGGTTTCAGAGACACAGTCTAGGATACGGCAAGCCAAGCAGGAAGAACTGGCATAGAACAGCTATCTTAATTTTTGCCCACTACAAATTCTGTTGTCAGTAACTTTGCTTTCAAATAGCTTATCTCTCAAGATAAGCTTACCAAGTTAGAAGGAAGTGCTTGGATATATCACATTTTCCTTCACACTATCATCCTTCATGCAAATGAGGGAAGGAGAAGGCAGGAAAAAGGGCAACAACACTTTCAGATACTTAGCACTGTGTTAAAAAACATTCAAAGCACATCAGTCCAACACAAGTCTGAAAAGCAGAACCTGGGTAATTTGTTTCCAGGAAAAGCATGAAGTCACCTGGCAGCATCTTGATAGTGCGTTAAAAATATTTATTCTTACCATCTAGCTAAGATTGATGACAACTGTACAACAATTAAGATCACAAGTAAGAGAAACTGAGGGAGAAGAAAGAAGACTATTTCACCAGTAAATATTTTCTTACAGGGACAGTATTATACACTGATTAGCGAGCAGTACCTTTAATGTGGTGAAGCAGAACAGCTATTTTTCCTCTTTCTAGTGACTTAAGATGCAAGCAACAACATATTTTGTTGAAAAATCAAGTGTTCTGTTTCATACCACAATTTCACTGGCTAACTTAGCTCTGTGTGAGGGGACTGTTTTAAGTGACTTCAACTCTAGTGCTTTGGCCCACTAGAAGTCAGGCTGCTCATGCTTACAGTGGTTGTCTCAGCCTGGGGTACCACTTTCTTTCCTGCAATCCCTGAGAATCGAGAAACATCCTCCACTGCTACTCCCAAACCTCTGTGCTCCTTCAGCCCCAAAGCTACGAGCATCTGAGAGCCACTTTGAATTCCTATTCCAGTCTAACCACAAGGCAATTACCAGAAAATAGGTGATGTACAAAGGAAGCAGCCACTAGAGGTCTTTGCCAGTCCCTCCTACCCAGAAACGCAGACTATATGAGCATATAGAAACCTTAAGTTTTAACGAACAGTGGGGACTGTTAATGGCATGGATATTCTGGTTTATGATTCCGAAGTGATTCAGGAACCTAAGGGGTTTTTTACGTTTGGTGTTTCTAAGTGCTAAAGCAAAAAGCAGAGTGAAAATGACACTGTAACATATAACACGGTCATTACTTTATCAATTTGTCATGTATTTTGTAAAAAGTAAGCTGAAAATGGACCCAGTTTATTACTGACGCTTGGTAGTGGGATGGTGGTTAGCGAGCCTCTTCAGGAGAGAGGGGGTTCGTGAGGTGTGAACAGTCACCCCAGCGGCTCACCTGAGTTGCCCGGAGGTGACTTTATAAACGCGTATTTCCTCAGCTCTCCCCACACAAGTTTTTCTCCTTGGCGAGAAGAACAAGGCTCCTGTGAGCCGAGTTTCGGCGGCGCTACGATTCCCGCCAAGAAGTCTCTGCCGTAACATGGCACCGGCTGCCGCTCCAGGCGGCCCCCGGCCCGTCCCTCAGCGGCGCCGCCGGGGGCCGGAGCATCCGCACCATCCTACCGAGCGAGGAGGCTGCGGCCGCTCCCCCGCAGGCCGCCGTCCCCCGGCGCTGAAGGCCGGGAGGCGGCGCGGAGAGGCGCGTTGCCGCCAGCGGCGGACTGGGTTGCGCAACGCCCTGGCCGGGCCGGCGGCAGGAGCGCGGCGGGACGGCATCGCCGGCGCGAAATGGCGCCTTCCCTCCGCCGGCCGACCTCTCGGCCTCTCCGGGCCTGCGGTGCCGGGACACGGTCCCGGCGGGCTCGGCCCTGGGTGCGGGAAGGGCGCCCCCGGCCGCGATAGGAACCGGGGCTCCCTTCCCCACTGCTGGGTCCTCTGGGGGCTCCGCCCTGGCCCTCCCCGCCCGTCCTCCGTAGAGAAAGCCCTTGACCTGCCGCCGAGCAGCCACCGTTCCTCCAGCCCCTTCCCTTGCCCTCGGTCACAGGAGGCTGGCAGGCGGCTGGTGGGGCACGGCTGCTCCTCGCTGTGCGCGGTTCCCCGGGAAGGCTGTGCCGAGCCGAGACAGCCCGCGCCGCCTCACACTCAGCTGCCGGGTACGAAGCGGTCGCTCCTATGACACGACCAGCGCCCGGCGCGCTCCCGCGGCAGCCCAGACCGCTAAATCGGAGGACGGGATCGGCCCAGAGAGCGGGACAAGCGCACGCCGGATGGCATCCCGTGCGGCCGAGCCTCAGCCCACCCTGCCTAGGCGCCGCGATTCGGGGGCCGCCACCGAGACGGCGCTGACGGGACCGGCCCCGGCCGCGGGACGAGCGCCCCTGGGGAGGGCCGGGCGGCGGCTCGCCTGGATTCCCGCCCGCCGCGGACTGGAAACGGGCGGGGAAAAGCTCCTGCGCTGTTCGCCCCGTCCCTCCCTCTCTCTCTCCTTCACCGCGCACACACATGCACGCGAACGCACACACACGCGCACACCTCTGCCTTCGCAGGCGCTGAGGGGCTCTTTTGAAAGTTATTTTCTTTCCACACCCAGTTCGCTTCTGACATCATTCCTGCAGGAGGGCGGGCGGGAGGCAGCCGCCGCCGCCGCCAGAGGGTCGCAGCCCGCGCGGAGAGCTGCCGTCGGCCCCGCGCCGCGCCTGCCCCGCGCCCGTGAGTAGCCTCGTCCGGGTGGGGGGCGCGGGTGTGAGCGGGGCCGGGGCCGGGGCCGCCACGGGGGGGCCGGGAGTGACTCTGCCAGCGGGGGGAGGAGGAAACCGGAAAAAAAAAAAAAAAAGGACGGGGGGGAGGATTAAAAGTGAAGAGTTCTGTTTACTACCAACTAAACTTTCTTTCGGCGCGTTGGTGGCCGCGGCTGGCGGGACGTCTCCGGGGCTGGCGAGCTCGCCCGAACAGCGGTTGGGGAGCGCTGCCGCCGCTCCCCGCCAGCCTCTGCTCCGGCCGCGGGACCCGGGCGGTCCGCTCGGCATCGGGGAGCGGGGCAGGGCGGGAAAACGGGACTTAGGGGAGCGGCGCGAAGGCTGGACCAAAGCAGCGGAAAGTTCGCTATCTCCGCGGGACAGTTGTTTGTTCACGCAGCGCGAGTGGAGTTCGCGTACATTGCAGCGAGGCGCGATGGGGTTTGGCGGCTCCCCTCTAGTGGAAGGGAAGCACGCAGATAATTCAGTGCAGATTTCGGGTTACGAAGTTTTCGCTGACTTTAAGCGTTTTTCCATTTTAGTCAAGCTGAAGTTTTAGTCAGCCAGTCGGCCTCTCTCGCTGGTAGGTTTTTTCAGTCTGTAATGTCCAGCTTACACCCGGGAGATGATGTGCCAGAGACCAGACAGGCAGCTTTCACTAACATGGGTTGCTTGAGTATTGAATCTTAGAGGTCAGCTCCTTGTTTGGACATCTCTAGGAAGCACCGTGCACCGCTGTCCTTTCCTCAGCAAGCAAACCCAGGGCTTGCTCCTGCTTAGAGAATGCTGCCACCAAGAAACCTGCGGTTCAGCCTCTCCATTAGTTGCTTAGCAGAAATACTTTGTTCCCATGGTGCAGGAAGGTAGTTGGTTGGCTGGTTGTTTTGGTTTTTTCTTTGGTTGGTTGGTTTCTTTGTTTTGGTTTGGTTTTTTCCCCCCAACACTTGGGGGGTGATCAGTAGTTATTGCATTTGAACATCTTAGAAGAATCTGGCTTGATACAGGGCTGTGAAGAAAACCACTGAATAGCTGTAAAATACACACTACTTTTTCTTATGAGATTTCTCTAGGAACTTTGGAATTAAACAGCTATGGTTGGCTAATATCCATCAAAAATGAGAAAGTAGCTTCACTCGCTTTCAGACTCTGTACGTACAGTGCTGGTATGTTAAGCCTTCTTGCCTGCCTGAGCAGATGGGTTTTCTTCTGTCAGATAAAATAGTCTGTAATGACTCCTCATCCAGACCTGCTCTCCTGTTTGGATTTTGGAGGATTTGCTGTCCAGGCAGGGCAGGGTGGTTCAAGAGAAGAGCTGTGAGGCTGGACCACCAGGACTGAGCTGGCAGGTGGCTGCAGCATGGACAGGAAGGAACCCCCACAGGTGGTGGGGAAGTGCTGGGCATGAGTTTCACTGATGGGAGAAACTGGAATTGCAGTTTCACTGGGTGTCCAGCTACTTTTTAGGGAGAGAGCATGTGACAAGTTAAATGCCATGCTAAGGATTGCAGCTGGGGTACAGGTATTTACTGCAGCTGGTAAAATCAAAGTGGGAGTGGAAGCAAAGGTCTATGGAAAACATGTTCACCAGAAGCTCATGTGAGTTTATTCAGTGTAAATGTAAGGACTTGGAGACCTTTGCTTCCCTCTGCATCCCTCTGTGAACATGTAGAATAAAGTTGGAGAATAGCCTGTTGGGATACCCGGGTGAAGAATCATCCTCCATACTGAATAAAGGTGTGTGCAGATTTTCTCGTGTGAGCTGCATGGCTGACGTGGATGTTACCAAGTCAGCTCTCTGCCCAGCCAGGAGGCCAGGAATTGCTCTGCTGCTGTTAGCCATCAACATTAAATCAGGGTGAAATGCAGTAATATCACAAAAACTCTTGATGAGGTGATCAGTTTCTTGTTAGTATGCTCATTTGGAAAGGAAAAAGGTCTGTTACAATCAGAATAAAATAAACATACTATCAGTACACAAGACACTGCTGGTGGTGTACTCTTTATTTGTGGTCTCTGGAAAGACTTCTGTCGTAAGCATCCAAACAGTGTTGGTTTATGCTGTGGATCTGCCAGGGGGGAAAGCCAGTGTACTGTTTGCTTACACCGACTTCAAACCCTGTTAATAAAGGAAGTTGTTCAACAGATGTGAGCAGGTCAAGACCAAAGGCTGCTGCAAGATCATTCTCTTTGACAAGGGTTCTGTCTTAATTCTTAGACGCTGTAGTTACTGTTTCTGGCCAGCATTGCCTAAATTAACATCTCCACCTTCATCTTCTCCCTGTTTTCAGTTAGTGCACTCTGCACCCTTGATTTATTAGCATCTCTCGCTTCACAGTTCCCTTGTATCTTTCTCTTACTTCCACTGTCATGGCTTTTCTTTTATTGTCTTGTCTTTCTCAAGGTTGTTTCCCATCTTGGGTTTGATGTTCCTACAATGATTAGAAAAATATTTACTGATGAGGCCCATATGGGTGTTTAGAGGAGCAAGACTTTCCTCCACTTTTGCTAAGTATATTAGTTGCAGCCTGTCTCCTTTCATAATGCTGTATCCCTGTCCGTTTAATAAGGAGCCAGATGGCAGCACCAGGAGACTCTTCCCTTTTCACCTCAGTGGTTTGCATATACTTTGGTTTTCCATTTACACCTCATGTACCGTTTGTGTTTTGAGTGTGATGTAAGACATGGCACCACCACATAAATCAGTGCAAGGTTGTGTTTGATTAAAGAGATAAGTAGGTCTCTGGGGACAAGATCTTTTATATTGCTAGCTGGCAGGTGTACTTTCCAGGTCCTGCTGCCATGTTCCTGTTGGAAGAAGACCCATCAGAGTGCAGCACTGTATTGTACAGGAGCAAATAAGAAAGAGATTTACTCTCCAGTGTACCAAACACTTTATCTGAACTCCGTGCAATACTTCAGCACGGCCAAATTTGAAAGTCAAAAGGAATGCACAGCCTTTACTGAAATCAGACTGGTCTCAGAGGGAAAGCAGGGGAAACATAAGCGCAGCGCTAAGGAATTCCATTCATGGAGCTGTGTAACGTTTGTTAGGATTTGTGTGGTTTTTTTGGATGCTCAAAGCAAACCAGTGATCGTTGTGATGGGGTCTCACTCTAGGCCATTTTTTTTGAGAGCTCTACTGTTTTGGAGGGGGGGACAGTTTTGTAAACTGTATCTCAGTATGTCAGGTGATGCTCATGACTTTATTAGGAAGATAAGCATCTTAATTGTTAGAAAATAGATCTTGCTGGGTGGGATTCAAGAGAAAACCTGATGGCCTGAATTCATCCTTCAAAAGAATTATTATTTCTTCACTGAATGGGGAAAATGTAATTACGCCTTTTTATTTTGCCTATGAAGTTTCCTGGGCAGGTTTAATGATGGTATGTGCATGCCAGGTGAAGCCTCATAATTTGGGTGTGACCTTAAAATACAACCCTCTGGCTGTGTAGATGTTCACAAGAGTCTGTAGGTGGGGCAGAAAGTGGACTGACTCAAACACCCCTTAGAGATGGCTATAGGTTATATGTATTTATGGTTTACTTCACAGGTTCTTGAGCAGCACACTGTGTTTGGAATTGCACAGCAAACAGCTACGGTGGGCAGCATGGACACTCCCTCAGGTGTTTCATGCAGGTGTTACGTGTTTTGAAAGACATCAAAATGAGGGCCTTCTTCCAGGCAGAAAGTCCCCAGCTATCCATGCTGAGATCGATGTGCAGGCATTCTGGAGACTCTTCTGGTCTCTAAGGCTGGCAGTTCTCAAAACAGGGAAGCAACAAAACAGCCTCTTAATTCAACGGCAGAAACAGACCCAAGTCCAGAGACCGTGAGAGAGTCTAATGTAGAGCTGAAGAGAGCTGGCTGGGCCTGCCCATTTACCACAGGCCAGCATGCTTGATGGGGCCTTTACCTGGCACTGGGCTAGTATGGAGACATAGCTCCACAGTGACCCAAACACTGTCTGGTCAGCCAGCTGGGTCAGGATGGAGCTGCAGGGTAGAGCAAAGTTGGTGCAGACAGTAGCAGGAGGTGACTGGGCTCTCTTTCCGTAGAGCAGCCAGTGTACAGAGAAGTGCAACCACTGTGCAATGAAAGAAGTGTGGGAAATCCTTCCAGTTGAACTGGTAAAGGTCACATGGCAACCTTTAAATTTTACTCTAATTGCACCCATTACAGATTAGAATGTAAAAGTGACATTCTGAAGGTAGGGTGAGTATTAAATCAAATCATGTGCTACAGTATTGTTGCGAAACAAAATAGCAGTAGTTGTGGAAGAGTTTGCTCTTTATTTTATAGCCAACTGTCATAGTGTCAATAGAGATGTATTTTCACACTCTTGATAGATGATGTGTGAACTCTGAAATAGCTAAAACCAAAATTTCCCAATGTAGAGCTAGTCAAAGCCAAATCAAAACGAGCAGTTTGAAAATTTTACAGCAGTGAACGTAACACATTTAATTGCTCTCCATTTCCACAAAGCATCTGCCAAAGTTAATATCAGCCTTCATTTCTACTGAATTAAATGCATTGCTTTCAATCTGGAAAGACATTTTTTGCCTTTGTTTGCTGGTTAATTAGGTGGAACAACATAAATCACTTGAGCTGTTCTGTTGTATCTGGAATGATCTCTGGATAAGCAGCAGTTTACAGTCAGTAGAGCCCAGGGTCTGGGATTTGCTCTCAGAACTATATTAATGTCTAGAGCTAATGCTGCAGGTGGGGTGTTTTGTTTAGGGTTGGTTTTTTTTTTGCTTTCCATTGCATCAGGCTGAGGACACATTTAATCTGTCAGCCTGACGAAAAGGTCTTGGTATTACACGTAGTCTGTCCCTCCCTGCCCTGCCGAGATACTGAATGGGGACAACCTTGACACCAAAATATGGCCACAAAGTGATTGAGCAGGGGTGAGGCCAGGCCGCACCTCAGTTCAGTTATTTGCTTCAGAAGCAGGTTCCCAGGAGGCTTCTCATAGCTCAAATAGCTTCTTGGTACACCCCCGTGTCATAGTTCCAGCTCCGTGGAACGGTTGTCTGACTGCCTGAGCCAGTGGCAAGTCCATGCCAGCAGGCTGCAAAGAGCTCCGTGCTTCCAACCACTGCTCTTGAGTGCTGGGAGGCAATGGTGACCTTAGGTCATCCTCGGGAAAGGGGGGACAGGCCTTACTCGCTCTTTGTAGCTTTACTGCCCAGCTGGGAAATGAATCCTCCCTTAAAGCTGTTCGTGTGTCATCAGTCTCAGGATCACCCCTTGTATTACTCCACTGTAGAGATCAGCAATTGGCATTGCTCCAGGAGAGGATTCAGCAGAGTGACAAGGGCATGGGTACCATGCAGAAACATGTTGCAAAAACATTTGGAGACCTCAGAGAAACTGTTGGGATAGCCTTCTGAGGAGGGATCTCCCAGGTCACCGGGTCTGCAGCCTTGCTAGCACAGTCAACTGGATCACGTAACACCTTTCCGCGGAGGCGGGTCTTTTTGTCCTGCCTGTGGTGATGGGGAGGTTAAACCGTGCCAGAACCTGACAGCTCCAAGAGTTATAATTTCCATCCTGAATTTGCGCACAGCTGATTTATAGCCGTTTATTTTCATCTTTAGGTTAAAGAGTTCTTTTTCCTTCCATATCTTTGCTTTGACGTATATCCCCAGTCTGTCTTCATCTCTGAAAATGAACAAGTCAGAACGAGAAGTTCTTGTCTTGTTTAGCTTAGGAAAAAAAACCTTTTAGTATTTTTAGACCACCTTGATTGTTAAGAAGGTTTTAATGTTACCACAACTTTGTTTACACTGAAGTGGTATCTGGTGCACAACTGGCTGAGCAGAGAGGATGCACTGGACACCTGAAATGATGTGTGCTTTTTTCAAGTTCTAGGCATACCGTGAAGCTCTACTGACACATACTTCAAGTTACAAACATTTTGTAGCATGTTTTGCAGATGCCTCAATGAAAGCTGAGAGAATACATCTGTGTTTTGTAAAAAACCAGAAACTACAGTGTACAAGCAGTTCCTTCTTTCAAATTACTGCTGAGTTTTCTAAAACAATTTATGTGCCCTTTGAGAACTGATCTCTTGAGCAGGTTGCTTCCACAGAGTATCTTCCATTAAAGACTGGTTTTTGTTGTAAGTTTTCTAAAGGTGTGTGTCTCTCAGCATAAACTGAAGGTGGATGAGCAGAAGGTGGAGGGCACAAGCAATGGCTGTGATGGGACCTGGAGATGAATTGTAACCATTTCAGGTACTATTTTGTAATGAGGCAGGGTACTTCACACCACTGTGGGTTGTGCTGGGATTTAGAAGCAGACATAAGACAGGTAAAAGTAGTTACAAGGAGAAGTGCTTTAGGAAAAAAGAATTTATATAAAAGATTTACATCAGAGAAGATGCTGTTTTGTGCTGCTGAGGCAGGACAAACATTGTCTTTCTGCCAAACACACAGAAACCTCTAAAGAGCAGCTTTGAAAGATGAAGGCTGTAGTTGAGGGTCTGTCCGTGTATGTAGCTGGCTTCTGTACCTGCTCAATTGTCTTCTCAGCATACAGTGGCTGTTAGGTTCTGTTCCAGGTTTTGCTGGTCTATTTGAATATATTGATCTTGAATCTTTAAGCTTGAGGATATTTCTTAGAATTTTCAGGTACGATGTCATAAGGCTCATTTTCCCTATAAGTGCCACTTTCCCACCCTGCAACAGGGCATTGTCTTCGTGTTTTCCCACAGGTCCTTCCTGTTCTCTTCTGCTCAGTCTGCCCTCAAAGGCTTCACGGCACAGTGACTTCCCTCTGCAGTGCACACAGTAGGGCCATAGTGAAAGGAGTGGTAGGGCAAGTCCAAACCCAGTCCAAGCTTGTTCGCAAATAAATGACTGACAGAGCTGCAGAAGTGGCAGCAATGCTGGCATCCGTAGGTCGAAACTTTATTAAAAGCATTCCTGAAACGTTGGAACCATCAGCTGCTTTGAGTCTCAATACTCAAAGTTAGCACTTTGCATTTTTGCTGCTTTTTTTTTTTTTTTCTTGTTTTTGTCTGGATAGCAGAGTTACAATTTCCCAAGTTTTGGAGTTCTGACTTAATAGCATAGATCAAATGAGGAGGACAGGGTGAGAAGGAACAGAGGAAGTGCAAGGCCTAACTGTAAGCACAGTCTATGCTTTTTTTGCTACCTAGGTATGGTTTCAGAGGAGGAGCTGAGATTTAGTATTTAAGAAATGGATTCAGAAAGAACTGAAAGGCTGCTTCAGTGTCTGCTCACACACAGGTGATAGGTAGTCCAAGAACATGAGCTTATTCACTATTAGGCAGTCCCACCAGTACCAACAGGATGGACAAACTTGCAACCACCATAATAATAAAAGGCTTTATTAAGTTAGAGGTGCACGTTTATATTAATCTTGGTGCACATAAAAACCAGACCTCAGGGCTTTGGTTGCAAGGCAAGATTTTCTGAAAGAGGATGGATAAAAATGAGGTCATACCATATCTTGCCAGTTTGTCTCCAAGCCTCTGTATTTCACTATCAAAATACGAGCCGAATGCTTTAATTGTCCTGAAGGTTGCTGGGTCTTAACCCAGGCTGCTGCAAGGGCACCAACAAACAGATCTGGCAGAACGACCCTACTTTCATTACCTGACATTAAGGTAAAAAAGTATAAATGCTATAATTCAAATAGTGCTCTAGAAAATACTGTGAATTCATTTTTGCTGTTTTGAATTTTTTTTTCCCCTACATACGGGGATTGTGTTCAAGGAACATAGTTTCATTTCCTTCTGATTTCCTTGCTTTGTGATGAAGGACTTTGAAAAGCAGCTAGAAGTGTAAGTGAGAAGCTCTCTTCCTTCCACATCAAATAGTCAGCACAAAGAGCTATGGTCTTGAGTGTGTTCTTACTGATTGTTTGTAAGCAAAAAGAGCTGATGGTGTCTATGCCATCCAGGGGCTGACAGTACACTTAGCCCTCTTGATTCCAAGTCCAGCATCAAGCAGGGGCCTAAAATGTTCTTTCTTGAAGAGTGTACATTGTTCTTCATAACTGGAAAAAATTGTGTGGGAGCCCATCTGCTGTGTAGACTGCTACTCTTGGTTTGCACTTCCCTCCCAGGTTCCCATTCGATATCGTAGAGATCTAGTCAGAGCCAACCAGCACTTCTGGGAGATGTGCTAGCTGGCTAAGGAGATCACTGGCTGAAAGTGGACTTACTATTTGTGTATTGACTGTTAGCTTTGGAACAGCTGAGCGTGAAAACAGGTCAGAATTTGAATCGACACCTGAACATGAAGAGTCGACTGGCTAGGGTCCAGTTCTAGAGTGTATTTGATTCCCTGAACACAGAGAATACCTGAGCATAAATTCAGGGACTTTGATATCTGTTGGTAGATCTATATTCTTAATTACTGAATTATGAATAAGGGTTTAATAAAGGAGAGAATTTTTCAGTGTAGTTTGTAGACCTGCGAGCCGTAACAGTAGCACATCAGTTCATGCACCAGAGAACTCTCAGTATGTTTTTCAGGAATTACTGACAATAAAACCTTTGCATGCTGTTTGTAAATTTATTTGCAATGTTAGCTTCAACTTCAGCACTTCCATCCTGTGAAATCCTTAAAGGCTGTGTCCTTAAAGTAAGGCTGCCATCTAAAATAGAACTAAATTACTTTAGTTGTGCTTTCTTTTCTGAGATGCATTGATGACACAGGAAAAAATAAGAAAGAAGGGTACAGGGATGTGCTTGCCTTTTCCAGACTTCTTGCACGATAAAAGATTCTTCTGTGGCTGACATGGAAAGGATCCAAATGTGCCACAGCTGGGGAATGTGCACAGAAACCCTGGAGACAGTGAGGATGGGCTGGTGCCCTGCGCACCTCTGTCAGGCCAGCCTTGTGCTGCAAGTTAAACCTGCAGCAACAAAAACTGACAGATCCAACGGAGATGACTCAAATGATGGACTAATGTCCAGGCTGCGAATAGGGTCAGAACAACAGTCAGCTTGGAGAATAAGAGTTTGAGTATTATCTATCTTGTTCTAAGGAATACCACCCAGTAAATTAAGTCTTGTAGTGTTGGTGTTCCCAACTGTTAAATTAACTCAGGCAGAAGGAATAATGAAATTGGAGTAAGTTGTCTCAACTGGTATAATTATTCCCTTGGTGTTAAATTTCCTGATTTTCTTGTCCTTTATGTTGTTTGATATTTAGGCATTAGAGGATTGTTGAAATCCTCAAAGCTTTTGCTAGTTTGGGAGAAACTCTGCTGTCTGAACTGACTTCAGTTTTGGTTCCAGTTCTCAGAACCATACAGAAAAGCCAGAACCTTTCATATTTGGTAAAAAAAAAAAAAAAAAGGTTCTCAGTATCACTCTGTTCCTTATAAACAAAGGATTATCATGGAATTTTAGAGAGAGTGGTACAGACAAAACATGAACCAACTCCCGAGTTCTCTGTCATGAGACACCATGAGATGTGGCACAAGAACTCTGAGCAAAATAAAGTGATTATCATGTAAATCCAAACATCTTATGATGCATCACAAGATGACAGACTTCTCATGCCACCAGTATACAAGCTTTTTCTTCTAATTTCACATATATAGACTTAATTATGGCACCGAGGGGCAGAAGAATTGATAATTAAGGCGGCTTGCTTTGATTCAGTTTTACACCAGTGACCTCAAGAAAGTTCAGCTGAACCAAATGCTTATTGATGGTCCAAAGACCTGCTGTTCTAGTTGCAGAAAAATCTCAGTGCAGAAAGCTGCGGGTATGGTAACTCGTTTAGCAGGATCCTCTGCCCTTACTTTTGGGTGTGCCTTTTCAGCGCCCTAAGTGTGGGTGACGAGCAGTCTGCACACCCCCAGCCTTGGTCTGTACTGAGCAGGAGCTTTCACCGTGTTTCGAGGCGTATAAACCAGATTGGCTGTGTTGAGATTTTCTTCAGACATTGACTTGGATAAAGATGATACAAAAAACTGAACAGAGCATAGGAAGTGAGGACAGCAGACAAAATTGGAAGATAAGCTTTAGCCTTCTCAGTGCAAATGAGCACAGGATAAGAATACTGTATTAGGTACATGTTTCTCTGGTTGCAAAAATGAAGGGTGCACAAACACGAGGAATAGCCTGGAAGCAGAACTTAACCTCCTGGGAAGAAATGAAAGCATGGGTTGTAGACATGACAGCTGGACTGGAAAGCAGTGATAAACCTTCTGTTAAGAACTGGCAAAGACAGAGTTTTCCTTTTTGCTTGCTTGCTAAACAGTAAGAAAAAAATCAAAATAGGCACGTTTCTTTGGACTGCTGGACATTTAAGATCAATTTTATCTTAAACCAAGGCTTATTTTGGGGTGAGGGTTGGAGTTTGACACAGGGAGGCAATCCCGCTTTATAACACGTTTGCTTACTGTGCAGAAACATTGGGAACCCGGGACTGGAGGCTTTTTTATATGGTGCAGGTCTGTGATTGTTGTACTGTTTTATCTTGTAAAAATGTGCTTGTCTCTACATGTCTCAAAGGTGCTAGCAGAGGCCCTTCTTAGCCACTTCTTGTAAAGCACATCAGACTCTTGTAACAAAAGTGGAAACTGCTGCTTCCAATAGTCTGCATTACTGAAAAGATTAAAGATAAGTGTAACTTAAACTGTAAGTTTATCCTCCCTGTGCAAAGTAAGGTAGTGCTGCAGTATTACCCAGAAACAGTTCTTCTGCACTAATTAGAAAAATCTTTGTTGTTAATATAACTGCCTTCTGTTTTCAATGTGTTTTGTGTAAGTATCCTTCAACTTAAAACAGCATTTGTGGGAAACCTGGTTACCACAGCAAAGTTCAGTACGATTCTCACAACTTACTCCTTCTGGATTCAGTGGCAGTCTTCCCTTCTAACTCGGCTGTACCTGTTTCTTTCTGCCTTACAAGATACTTTCTGAAGTGGTATTAAATTCCAAGGCTTGCAGTTGAAGAATTTACGTTGATGTCCAAACTCATTCTTACTATAACCCCAAAATCTGGTTTTAATATCACGTGAACTAAGCCACTTTTTATATTCTCTTTTGTCAGAGCTCTGTTGAATAGCTGCAGATTGACAGGAGAGCAGAGCTGGAAAGTACCTCTGGAGGTGTCTAATCTAGACTCTTGCTCCAAAGAGGGAGTTAGTTCAGGATGCTCTGGGCCTTGCTTCAGTCAAGTTATGAAGATGTCCAGGAATGGAGATCCTGCAGCCTCCAGGGCCCTCTTCCAGCACTCAGTCACTCATGGAATAAAATTAATGAATTTTTCACAATTGGAATATTCTTTGTTGCAACTTGCGATTATTGCCTCTAGTGTTTTCATCGTGTACTTCTGAGAAGGGTGGCTTCATCATCTCTATTGAAAGACAACTACAGTGTCTCCAAAAACCTTTTCTTGTATGTGTGTGTAAAAACTATTAAAAAAAACTGAAGCCACTCTGGGGAACGATGAACAGTTTCTGCTGCATCGTCCCAGTCTTCATTCACACCTAAAGGCAGCGTCCTTAAAAATCATCAACACCTGAACTTGAGAGCACACCAAGTGTCTATTACTTCAAATGACAGAAAGTAAAGATTAATTTGCCCAGGAAACTTTTTTTTTTTGACAATACTTGCTTACCTTTGAGACTTTTAAAAGAGACTACCAAGAGACTAAAACGGAAGAGTTGAGCAGTGGTTCACTTCAGAGCAAGACTCCTGTGAGAGCAAGACACCTTTACATAGCAGCAGGTATTAGTGTGATAATAGGGCAGTGCTTCCAAAGCTGCAAGACAGCAACAGAAAAAATAACTACAGAATCCCCTATCACATCACACGTGGATGGTGGCAGTTTTACTTGAAGAGTCTGATGGTTTCTATGCATCTTCTTAGTAGCTTGTAGATTCTTGTTCAGTGAAATAGTACAAGGTAGTAGATTTCCAAATTTATGTGCTTTAAAAATGTATTTTCTGCTCTCATTAACAACCCCTTTTAAGCAATATTTTCTTGTGGCTGCAGAAATGAAATGTAAGAGGTTATAGGATTTTCATCTACACTAGATTGCTGGTGGTTCTGTTGAGCAGAATTGGTTCAGCCAGGTTAAGCAGTACCGCTGGCTTATTTGTTCTTGCAGGTACTCTCCATTTTGAAGGAGCGAGGCAAAAGTTGCTGCCTGGTGGCATGCTGTTGGTTTGTCAAGCTTCTGCAGGGGGGTTTAGCTGCTGCTAAAAGAACCAGGAACAACTGTGGAACTTGAAGAGGGCCCTTGGGATACGGTTAATGGTGAATAAGAAACCAAGAGGACTACAACTGGTATGCAGAATAGGATGTGACCGAAGCGTTTGGTTAGGAGCAAATTATTATAGTTAAGAATTCTCCGTGTCAGTGCAAACAGTGTTCTCGGAAGTTCTCCATGTGAAAATATAACTGTGTGCTTTCCTTGCTCATAGAGAGAGGAAAGGAGCTGCCTGCTGCTAGGAGAGGTACCCAGGCAGGCTGTCTTTAGAGGATCAAGGAAGGAAGAGCAAGCCTCTTGCTGAGGGAGTGGAAGGATCTTGAGTCTCCAAAATAAACTTCTAAATCCCAGCACCGCCCAGCGTGGAAGAGGACTCATTGCTAATAGTCCCCCCTTGAGAGGTGAAGTCCAGAAATTCTGCCTTGAAGGCCTGGGATGCATATACTGTAGAAGCTTCTGTATCATTGCTGGCTGCATCTTAGAAGGGAGCTGCTCTTTGCTTCCTTCACACAGGTGACACAGAGTTAATGGGAAGACCTTCATCCCCTTACTGCTCCTTGTGCAGACTGTGATGAACCAGAGACACTCCTCGCTGCTCTCCACGGGAAGAGAAAGTTGTTAGGAGCCATAGAAGTCCACAGATCTTTCTGTGCTCTTCTGGGATCCCTTCTCAGGCATGACGGATTAGGTAACAAGTTCTTGTTGCCTTTTCCTGGTATTAATTCCTGGGAATTGGCCTGTCTCCTCCTTCTCCCCCAGTGTACGTAACTTCTGTATCTCTGTGTAGTTGTTGTAGCACTGTGTGCACAGAGGGGTAGCAGCTCATGAGGGAGACATTGCTGGCAAGTCAGGAGGAAGTATCTAAACGTGGCTGCTACAGAGGTTCTTCAGAGCAGTCACATCAAACTACTCTTACTGTCTTTTACTTTTGGGTTTGTTTTTTTTTTTTTTTTTCAAAGATAAAACAAATCTCTCTTTCATTCAACCTTGGCTTTATTTGGCTAAAACAGAAAATTTCGTCTCCTCCCCACTCAGACATGTTTATCCATCCTGTTTGAAATACTCCTGTTTATGGCTGAAAGCAGTAAAACAAAAACATTCACTTGATTGAAGATTAAATGGATTTTTCTGTGCTGGCAAGTCTTGATTTTGCAAGATTGGTTTTAATTAGGTTACACTTTTCTGTCTCTCCTACTTTATGATGCTTCATGTAATAAGATTAAATCGTATTGTTATTCTTAAAATGATGCTGAGTACAGTTTGTTTCTATCTCCTTACATGGCAGATGAGTGTTGCATTGTTGTCTGCTTAGATATCATCTGTGCAACAAATGAAACAGAAAAAAACCCAACCACAAGACAAGAGAGTGCTGTGTGAAGACTGGTACATTTCACAATGAAAGTATTTTGATGTGGCATTATACAAAACCACAGAATACCTTCTTTTCCTTCTTCCTTCCTTTCATTCAAGAGAGGCTCGCTACAGAGCCATGAATGACATTTCTAGAAGCAGAACTAGATTCAGAGGATCTTGAGTCATACAGCAGAATCGTCTCTCTGGAGGAAATTACCACTTCTGGTTTTTGTTTGTCTGAGAAGGCAAAGTTTAACAGTGAGAAAATGGAAAGGACTAAAAACTGGAGTAGGTGCTTTCCTTATTTTAGGAATTAGCATTCCCACCCAGCCGTTGCAGTTAGGTTGGGATGTATATGGCTGTCTGATCAGTTTGCACTTCAGTACTGTTTGGCTTTGTGCCTGTTGGACTGTGTTGTACTGTGGTGTTGGATTAGTCTAGAACTCTCGAGTCTTTATTCAGGGTGTTTATATGCTGTCTCTTATCTTTTGGTTGAAGTATTTTGGCCTGATGAGAATGCCAGTGGAGCTGCTTCAGGAATGCTGTCAAAGTAGTCCTTTCACTGGGCTAGATTCTCCACGTGGTTCATGACTGTAGTAACTGGCAGTAGAGGAGAGGGGGTTCGACATGAAAAAAATAATGGAAGTCATCAAGAAAGTCACAGCTGCCTTTGCTTCTGGATATTTGCTGTGTTAGGTGAATGGGAGCATTTGCTCTAAGAGACTGCAAAGCAATGGGAGTGGAGAAACGTGTGACGTACTGATCAGTGATAACATGCAGATAATGCTACAGAATGGAGCCCAGGAAATGCACTGGAAATATCTGCAAGACTGCAGATTCCTTATAGAATGTAGCATATATTAACTGGCAAGCATTTGTACACAACAGGAGGAAAAAGATATTAGATCTACCAATCAATTGTACATATCTGTCTATTGCTAGCAGTAGTTTTCCCTAAACTCTCTGTTATGTGCCCACAGATTTCCTGGGGCTTCCAGTTCAAATAAAGTTTGTGGTTCCTTTGTACATAAGGGGTTTTTTTTTTAAATTATTTTTTTCATTTGAGATGTGGAATGGTAATAAATGGGTTAGATAAGGTATGAAGATAATTGGTAGACTAGAGAAGTAGTAAGTGACTGAACATAAAGTAACTGGATTATTATATGGCTAAGGGGTGTATTTAACCCTACCAGTCAGAGCAATTTATTGGAGGAAAAGGTAGCCCTAAGTCATTCCTCACTGGGTGCAACTTGTAACTGTATGAACAAAAGGCAGCCTGTATGAGATCTGAAGAACAACACAGCCGTTACTACATCTAGGAGGTAGTTCTTGATGCACTGAATTTTGTTCTACAAGCATCCTTTTGAAATCTGTGTTTCTTCCTAACTTTGAAACTATGGTTGGAACAAGACCTTACTACAGCCAGTGGGAATTCTAGCATCACGTGCAAATGTGGCTCTAGTTTGAAAAGTGCTTCTCTAAAAGTCAACATGAAGGAGTTTTCTATCTTTGCTGGAGAAGCACACAGAAAGAAAGGTCTCTGTGTGTTTACTCACTGCAGCCACCCCGCTGGCAGGTTGCAAAATGTATCTCTTGGCTTCCTTTCAAGTTGTGATTCATTTTAAGAGCAGCGATGCTAGTTACCTATCACATATCACACAGGGCTGTTAGGCTTATGGAAGCTCTGATCAGGTGAAATCTTTTGTCTCTGGAGAAGGAACACATGCTGTGGACTCAAACTGCACACGCTGCTCCTGACCCGAATAGCACCTCGCTCTGAAATACACTCACACTGACCTTGACTACTGACAGCCACAGTAAAACAGCATAATCACAGGTGGATCTGTTGACAGCTTTTAAGGACTGTTCATATATGCTCTTATATTTAACAGATTTATCTCAGACTAAAGGCTCCACAGATCAAGGATGTTGATTCTTCTGGCTTTCATTATTGTGTTTCACATAACCTCAGCAGCACTGCTGTTCATCTCAACTATTGACAATGTAAGTGTCGTATTTTTCTCTCCAGCACACAGGTCTTTCTTTGCTTCATAAAACTGAAGTTATTCTCTAGTTGTCTTGTATTGAAAGCACACAATTTTGTTAGACCTGCCCGTCTCCTTACACCTTTCTGTAACAAGAATGCTTTGAATATTCCCGTTGCTGGTATACCTGGGTAAGACTATGTAAGTACATTTGTAGGGCATCATGTTATAAGCCCATGTTCTATAGCCAGTCTTCTCTCCTGTGAGATACCTGGCCAGGGAGTATATTCACAAATTCTCCCATGCTTGCAGGGTGAAGCAGTGGGATTTGCTTCAGCTTATTCAGTTCCTGTACTACTTTATGTACTGCTTTATGTTAAATGCTAAAATACAAAACAGAAATACCGCAGGAAACTCTTAGTTCATCACGAGCTACAGATCCAGTCCGATGCCATAGTCTACATAATGCATTTCACATTGACAGCACAGCTACATTAAGTTGAGATGAATCTAATTCTGTGTCAGGAACCAGAAAATTTATGAAGGGTTTCCATTTCATAGATTATACCCTGCTGCATTCCCTGTGGATTAAAAAATGCTGTGCCTTTAAAAACTTGTGCACCCTAAACAGGGTCTGGATGAACAAAGCAGATCTTGTCTAGCTATCTTAAGGAGTAAGCAATCACTGACTATCCAGAGTTTCTGCTCAAAAAGTGGAAAACCCCTCGTGCTTTGGGATGTTTAGGTTTGCCATCTGTTTTCTACTTTACCCAGGTAGAAGATGAAAATGATGTGAGTAATGATAGACCCTTTGTTCCAGAATCCCATTAGATCTTAAATATAGTTTGAGTGGTTAACAGTCAGAGCTTTGTTCCAGCTGATGTATCTGATCAAGAGACACTTGGACAACCGAGGAATTTTGTGTTTGTTTGGGTTTTGTTGTGTTGGGGGGTTTGGTTGGTTGGTTTGTTTGTTTTTCCTGTAAGAGCCTTTTATTTTGCAGGCCTGGTGGGTAGGAGATAATTTTTCTACAGATGTCTGGAGAGTGTGTTCCACAAATATTAGCACCTGCGTGGCTATTACTGATCAATTCAGAGGTGAGTGTCCCTCCATGCCAACGTCTCGGTTCCTTTGGCAGGAGATCTGGTGAAGTTGCTATGACATTTGCAGGGCAGTAATACATTTCTTCAGAAATCTGCATGCTTTAACTACTCAGGTCTTCTAAAAACTTTAATAATGGCTTTTTAGTTTGGACAAACAAACTGTTCCAACAGTTACTGGAAGAGGAAAACAGAGGGGACTGTCAGGTGCACCTGAAAGCCCAGTGCGAGAGTAAACACCACCACCAAGTGCCAGAGAGTTCTTTAAAAATTCACTCATCTGAAAGTGTGGCTGAAATGATAGAATTTGCCTCAGAACTGAACTTTAACGTTCAGAGAAGAACCTAAAAATGCTGGCTGCCTACAAGGATGGGGGGAAGAGCGGAAGAAAGTCAGTACACAAGCTGGAGTTTTAGCAGAGGGCGGCTTAATGCACAGCACTGCCTAACAGCCCACTTTGCAAAAACTGAGAAGAAATCTCACACGTTCCATTTACTTTATTTCTACACTTTCAATCTTTGTGTATATTAAAGAGGTAGTTGATTTCAACAGCCATGTAGCCATAAATTGTTTCCCAAGCGTCCAGTTGTCTTAGGACGTATCTCTGCTGCAGTGAGATGATCCATTACACACGGGCATACCTAAGCTAACACAAATCTGATGGATTTGCATTTGATGTTTGTATTTCTGCGTGCACTGAAATGAGACATCCAAGACACCTAGATTGTAAGTAGCTCAGGTTTGTCTGCTGTTCACAGCCCTCCTAACTGCACCGTGGCTGTGCTAGAGGAGAGGTGCCACAGGAGCTTATCTACCTCTCTTAGCTTGTCTGTATCACTGCAGCAAAATTACACAAAGCAGGAATGTGTAGTTACAAGCTTACTGGTTACTTCAGCTCCTAGTTTTAGGAAAGTAATTGGCAGGATGAACAAGCTGAATCGAAGGACTCTGGTGTGCCGAGCGTGGATATCCTGTCTGGTTACAGCTTACTGGGTGGAGCTGTCTCCAGGTCTGGTGAGAGGCTCAGGTCTGCATTTGTAAGCCAGTTAGGACACTTGGAAGTTTCACTGTGCTTTTACCATGTTGGTGGTAGCAAAGGATGGGGGAGAAATAGTCTCTTCAGTATTTTTACTTGGTTTTATTAAAAGTCCTTAAAGTACTGGCTGTATTAATCCCAAGGACACAGAGAAGAACCACCCTGGGCAAGTGCATGCACAACTGGTTTGCTGCTTCTGCTAAACTCCTGCTTACAGAACATAGGCTTGTCCCTGTGACCATTGCAAAGAGGGAAACTGTATTTTTAATCAAGGCTGATTTTGTTTTTGCAGAGTATCAGTCAATTCAGGCTGTTCAGGCTGGCATGATCCTATCTACTATTTTCTGTTGTGTGGGATTTCTGGTTTTCATTCTTCAACTCTTCCGTCTAAAGCAAGGAGAAAGATTTGTGTTAACCTCTATTATCCAGCTTCTGTCATGTGAGTGATTTTTCAACACTTGTGACTTTAATGCCATTTACATGAAAGTAGGAAGGGGAAGGGGGAAAAGGTTTCCAAAAGAATGAGCTGCGTGAGAAATTTGTAGGGCTCTTGAGGCCAAGGCCTCATATATATATTTATATATATATTCATATGTATTTAAGCAGTGAACTGCTCCATTCTGTACTATTTAGGCAGTTAAAACATGGATGACATGACTGCTCAGAATAAAGCAATTTCAACTTTGAAGGGAAAGAATCTGAGATTCTGAACTTTCTGAACAAATTAGGTAACTCTGTCATTGTTCCAGGCAGGTACTCCCTTAACTTTTTGTTAGTCTGTAAAACTGTCCAGAAGTTTAGAAGCATTTTGTGTTCACTGCAAATTACACAAATACACAACAGCATTTCACATTTAATCCGTGCCAAAGAAATGGAAATTGTGTCCTGAAATGCTCCCAGTTTAGTTTGAGAATGGAAAAATTAGTGTCCATGAAAAAAGGACGTTGGTGGAAGCAGCTGACAGAAAAGGACAGTGAATAGTTATGCACAGTGAGAATACGTTGAGATGCTAAACTTCACTGTTTTCTTCCTCCTGCAGGTCTGTGTGTTATGATTGCAGCTTCCATTTACACAGACAGGCACGAAGAGCTCCACCTGAGCAGTGACTACGCTGTTGACGTCTCTGAAGGCCGGTACGGCTACTCCTTCGTCTTAGCCTGGATTGCATTTGCCTTTACTCTGATCAGTGGTGTTATGTACCTAGTATTAAGGAAGCGTAAATAAATGTCAGCAGCTAGTTATTTTTGTCACTGCAGTACAAAACCAAATTCCAGTAGCTATTTTGTATATAATCATTTACACGGTTTTGTAGTAAAGGTGTTGTTTCTCTAAAAATGTACTGTGTTCTTGGTATGCAACAAAACTCCAATAAAATGGCAGGCTTGCCAGAATGCCTGGCACCTACGGGTCAGGAGTCTGAGCAGGATGGAGCCAAGTGGTTTCTTTTACATACTTCATCATCATAAATGGTTTTCCCTTTACTAGACATTAACAGTTTGTTCCTGGCCTCTAGTAGATTACAAAGCTTGTGCAAATTAATTTGTAAGTGGTATTCTAACTGTATTCCTGGACTGGATGTATCCCTTTGGAATGGGTTAAATATAGGGGGAATAAAAAATGAGGCCCAGATCACAGAATGAATTATAAAACCCCAGAGCTGCACTCGGTGAGTCTGTTCTGGCAGAGGACTGGTGTTCTGCTATTTATAATCCGCAGTAAAGTGTCATCAAGCTTTTATTAAAACCACTTGCTTTGCAAAAGTAAACAACTCATTTTTGTACTCCAGCAAATGATACTCTTGATTCTCTTTCACATTTCATTTAAGCAAAAAGAGCCTTTGGCGGGAGACTTCACCAGCAAATTCACTGCACAACCTGGGACTAGGTTTGTCTGAGCAGGAGGAAACACCCCACTCACGTCCTGTAGCCCTTCATTTTTGCATTGCACGTAGTCTGTCTGGAAGGAAGAAAAGGGAAGGAAAAAAAAAAAGCATTACCTTGCCTACATCTGCAAATTTCTGAGCAAATTAGTTATCAAGCAAAGCCAACTTTAGGTTTTTACAGACAAACTGTGTTTATTACACCGGACTTCTGTTATATAGTGATTTCATAGCTAATACAACCTTTAAAAAATCATTTCCAAAGTCTGCCCGTTGGAAAATTGGCCTTTACAAAATTCATTCTGAGTTCCTTTGTGGATTTTACTTGAACTAAACACTCCTACTAAATAAATCAGAGTGCAATTACTCTGCTTATGAATTCCAGGATAGTTTCTCGGCATAAAATGTCTTGGTGATTTTTATTTTTCCATCATTTTGTGACATGTGTCTGTACTGTAACACCAGGCTTACCTTTCAGCAGTATGATACTGGCTTTGGCTGATGGTGATTTTGGAGCTGGGAGATGAGTGTGGAGAATGAACGGCTTTTTCTGCAGAGTCACAGCTTTGATGCTTAAGTGCAGATTTGTAACGACTCTGTAAAAGCACTAACCATTTATTTATTTCAGTATGCTCACTGCAGCTGGCCCCATCCACAGGTTTTGAATGAGGTCTTAATGTAGGACAGATTTGTTATCACAAAGTGGTGTAGCTTTACTAAAACTGACACTGCATTAGACATCAGCTGATGGTCTGACCCATTCCTTCAGATAATTCAGCCTTGATTTCTTACAAAGTAAAAAGCTCAGGTGCATAACTGTATAGGAACTGCCTCTGACAAGAATAATGGCTTGTATAGTTCCATCTCCATTCCTTTGACATCCAGAAATGCTTTGGCATGTACTATGTGTCTTTGGGGACCAAGGAAAGCCCAACAAGACACTTAACTGAGTAAGCAGGACTACACCATGAAACACTAAACATAACACAAGATAACCCCCCAAATCAGTCTGAGCAAAATGCATTCTCAACAGATGAGTGTGATGATAGGATCTTGTCGGGTGTTTTTTTTCCTCTTAGTGGGAACGCTCTGATATTCAAGAATTATTACCCTACTTTTTTAAGAAAAAGTATTTCTACAGTTTGTTGATTACATTTCAGATGCAAAACCTGAATTTTGCTAGCGAGCAGAATTTGCCTTAAATAAGCAGCTTCAGGTTTAAGGCTTCGAGTAGATAGACTATTAGCTAAGCAGTTTCCTAGTTTTATTCAAACGGGAAATAGGAAGGGAAACTTGTAAGCAAATGTGGACTAAAACTATCTTATATCTAGAAGACAATCCTGTACAATTGTCAGTTAAGCTGTTACGCCACTAACCTGAAGAGATGCTTCTTCAGCTTCTTGCCTTAATGATGCTTGGGTCATTTATAGAGCAAATATTTAAAATAAAGATGTATATATACACAGACACACAGCTTAATTCCACTGTAAAAACTCTGCCCCTTTAATTAAAAGTGAAAAGCATGCATACCATGATGTATAAACAGCAGCACACACATGATGCCACACAGAGCAGATGGGAATGTTCTACCTACCGAGAAATCAAATGCCAAACCAGTTTGAACTAGAATTTTAATGGGACTAACATATTTTAGGATATTCTCTCTATCTGATATGCCTTTAAAATATACCATTTTCTATGCTCTATATATTCTGAAACTGTACATGAAAATAATATTAAAACAAATTCTTGTACTGTAATAGCAAGCTCGATACATTTAGCAATCTGACCTTGTCTTGGAGTTTGGGATATATTTATACAATGTTGGATGAGAAATAATTGAGTTTGTGTGAACAGGAAAAATTAAATTCTTCCTGCCTGTACTAGAACCACAAGCTGGTTATTTTCGTCCTTTGTTGAAGACCTCCCAGGATAAGTAGAGAAAATATTGGCACATTGAGCATTTTAAGTCTACGGTGTCAAAATAACGGGTACTGATAATGCAGGATTTGCAGATGCTCTGGTTGGTGATGTACAGTGGTCTGTGTATTTAAGATTAGGTTGAGCACCTTGATCATGTGAGAAAACAATGTTAGAACTGGACCAGTTACCTCTATACCTGCTCCAGTCCAAGCTTCAGGTCTGCACTGGGATCATAACTCCATAGATGGGGTTGTACAGATTGATCTGTACAAACAACTCCCCCCAGCTCCCCAGAAACAATTTCCCAAATCCCGTAAATCTTTGCTTTCTAATCATAGTGAACGGAAGGGAAAAGTCTAATCTACCAAAATATTCACTGGAAGCTGTGACTCCACCCACCCAGCAAGTAAGCATCTGAAAGGATGCACAGGAAACAACCTTGGAAAACAAATCGAGACTATTTATGTGAATTTACTTACAAAAGACACCAACCCAACAACTGGGGGTTTTTTTTGATGTGTTCCATCCAGGAGAAGAGAAAATGAAGTTCTGCACTACTTCACCCTGAGGTATCTGTCAACAGAAATGCATTGTAAGCAGTAGGAACTGTGCTGCTTAGGCATTCACTTTTTTATTACCCCTGCTACATCAACAGTTCATTTTATATAGTTCTTAATAGCTTGAAAATAGTGAAGGGACTACAGCAGTTTTGTCTTGAGCATTGTGGAAGCTAATGCCAGGTAACTAAACAGACAAAACAAAAGAATCTTCCCTATCATTTCTAAAAATAGGGGTGAGATGCTCTGCTACCTTTCTAAACACTAAAAAGAGCTAAGATACCTGAAGTCATGGTTCATCAGTGCCACTATAATAAAGAAAATGAAAAAGCTAAATTTTTTATTACATTTTTAGTTTCTTTCATATGTGAAATAATCCCCTCGGAAGTGATAAGATGAAAGAAAGTGAAACGTGGAAGTAACTTAGTTTTAAAAATTACTTCTATTTTCCAGGCTGTAGAAACAAGCTTGCAGAATTAACAGACTGTAACAAGTAGGCAACATCAGGAAATTATTACCATCTGCAGTACAAATAATACTTTGTCTGGGAACCCACTGCAAGTAACAAGATAGTACTTAACAGCAGAACAATAGCAGACCACTTGTTAAGGTGGTCTGGGTGTCCTAAAGAGTATTTTAAGGAGTTACAGATTGATTATCACAAAATGGTCTGTAATGTCCACATGTATCTTTTAATTGAATGACAAAGCAGGAGTCCTTTGAGATAACCTGGGATAACAGCAAGCCACTGAAGGTGACACAGCCCTTATTTTTCCCAGTCCAGCGTGATGCGGATTTGTTACTAAGGCTTTCATGGAGCAGATGCAAGTGATGACTTGTAGGGAAACACACTTTGTATCCATTTCTGTAACAGGCCATGACAGTGCAATCCCCTTTGGATGTTGCACATAGGTCACTAGTTTCAGGATTCTGAGCAGGGGTCTTTGAATCCTTCAGCAAGCTCTGGACAGATGAATCTGTGGCAGTGGAGAAAGATGTGGAAATTGCTTGGAAGTCAGGGCACCAAGACAAAACCAGTTGTTACTTAAACAACAACAGTAACAAGTAGGTCAGTTACACTACTTTTTAGTCATACTAACAGCTTCATGTGAATGCATAAACTTCTGAACTGTTACTGTCTCCGTAGTTTCCAAACTTAACAGAAGTGTCACAGATTACTGGTGGTCAGGTGCTAATATTCAGTGTGTTGCTGACATTTGGTTTCTCTCCATCCAGGAAGATTTTCCCCAACCTAGAATATACTCCTTACACACTAGTTAATAACAGCTTAGAACAAGAACTTCTGTGCTACCAAAAGGAATGCTGAAGAGGTTACCGTGACATCTAGAGGGGTATTTGTTTACTTTGGCTCCCTATTGCACTCACTGAATTACTTGATGGGGCATTTTTTGGTTTGGTTTGGTTTGGTTGGGTTTTTTGTTTGTTTTTGGTTTGGTTGGTTGGGTTTTTGTTTGTTTGGGGGTTTTTTGTTTGTTTTTTTCCTTAGTAAATTTAGCCAAAAAACCCCATAAATACGTGCATGTACTTGGTTATGTAGTTTTCAACCAGGTGCACACTGCACAGATGAGTAAAATGAAAGAGCAGGTGCCTTCAAGAAATTCAACTACTATAATAAATTTCAACGGATAGGAAACAATCCTGATGATACTGAACTATATCGTGGTGCAGTCTTTGGTGTACTTTACTGCTGCTTTTTGGAGAAGAATGCTCATAATCTATTTATCTTTAAAAAAATCAAACAAAAAGTGAAAATGTATTTCTAAAAGAGTCATCTGTGTTGTTGCCATAAATGCTAACCTTCAGAAAACTTCACTGAAACTAAATATGCACGCAGATTCACAGAATTTCTGAGGCTGGAACAGACCTCCAAGATCAAGTCCAGCCTGTGACCCAACACCATGGCATCAGCCAGACCATGGCTGATATCAGCACCACATCCAATCTTTCCTTAACAACCTCCAGGGATGGCGACTCCACCACCTCCCTGGGCAGTCCATTCCAGTGTCTGATC
>JANIJG010023982.1:0-15300 GCA_024611175.1 Megaceryle torquata | reverse complement strand
TATTTCAGATATTTTTATTTATTTGTTTGTAAAATATTAAAAAAAAAAAAAAAATCTAACTAATGTTTAAAGTATAGGTATTGAATAATTAAAACTGCTTTGGAACCTAAAAGCTCACAGGGTAAAAGTTTAAATCCTGTTAGCAGTAATGTTATTATACATTTTTAGGCAGCACAAATTTGGAGGGGAAGGGAGAGAAAGGAGGGGCAAAGACAAAGCAGAGGAAGAAGATAAAGGGGGAAAAGCAACTGGAACAGGTGTTGGGGTTAGGGGTTTTGTGTTTATTTCTGATGAGTGTCTCCTGGCATTACACATTTGCTCACTTCTATGGAAAAATGTTTTCCTATTCCTCTGTTGTTACAATAGAGCCTCCCTGTGGCCAAAGAGAAGCCTACTCCTTCAAAGTCTGACTGTTCAAGCACTGGTCCTTTCCCATTTGAAAAGATCTTATAAAGTCTGACTTTCCATCAACTTCTACACCATCCATCAATATGTAAATGCATGATTTAACAATTAATGTTGTACAAAAGTTGAGTAAAAGAGTACCTCGTTTGATTCTTGTCTCAGCTTTAGGAACCTTTAATTGAGGCACGCTGCCTTTGAATTCTGTTCAAGAAATATTTCTGATCATCTTCTGTTCTGCCTGCAAACAAGATGCAAGATTTCTGTATTCTTTTTCTACCTATCAGAAGACAGATTTTTTAGAGTCCTTACTTCATACATGAATGACTTTTCTCTACATGCTGTGGGGTTTTCCCTCTTGGGAGACGTGTTAATTTCAGGCTGAGCCTGTTACCTTTACAGAACAATCCACCAAGCGAAAAGTTCTTGAAACTAAAAGATTGCTTCAGTTTAGTCCAGCAAGATTATCATTAAGTGAAACTTGAACAGAATGGGTCCATCTTGGATCCTTGTAACCACTGATTTTCATCTTTCAATCACGGAGACTCCTGAAGGATACAGAATTAGCAGCAAATTTCTTCCACTGACACATTTCTCTCAAAGCTATATACCTGTTATCAAGCCTGTGAAGCCAGCTGAATGACACAATACCAGTGGGCCAGCTTACAAAAAAGACCACTGATTTCAAGTAATATAGTAGTTATCAAATGGATTTTGTAACACATTTGTAACACTGGATTTTTCACGTTGCTGGACTTGAAAATTACTCTAATAAGAAATGTGACCACCGGTGATTACAAAGAATCAGGTTTCAATTTTAAGACTAGCACAAAACCCAAACCCACAAAAAAGGTAGTCTAGCTTCACCAGAAGTACTTATATGATACATGTTCATAGCAAGAATAAGATTTACCCACGGGTCTGCAAACAGAGTAGAGGAAGAAGCTGAATTTTCTCTTTTCCCCTGCATTTAGGTAAACTAAGATTACAGGAGCACAAGTTTATAATATGCAAATGAAAAGTCTTAATTTACACTGTGACAAGAATAGATTTAAACCCTTGTCAGAGCAGCAGAATATTCCCAGTCCCCTCTTCCAAAGCACACGGGACACCAGTCTTACAGAAATGACAGACTCGCCTAGAAAGCTCAGGGTTGCCTCTGTCTAAGAAACAACTATCTGGCAAGTCAACAAAACCTGTCCAGAGTTTTCTTAGAGGGACTCTAAATATCAAAGACATCTCTGTGAGGAAGCAGTGTGACAAATTGTACATTCTGAAATACCATTCAGGATTTCTCTAGAAGATTAGTCCCATTGCAATTGGAAAAAATATGTGGGTAGAGAGCACAAACAGCCTGCTGTGGATTACTCGATTAAATTTTGAAAAGAAAAGACATGAGTAGTTGGCTGTATTCTAGATGTACTTAGTACAGTATCTGTTAGTATTAGCATGCACAGTTTCAACATTAAATATCAATACCTGAATTATCTGCAGTTGCTGAATTTTGGTTTTCCACAGAGACCAGTATAACTTAGTAAGAACTGATAAAAAATGCACAAACCTGGTTTTGTAGATATAAAAGAAGTTATTATAAAGAAAAAAAAAAACATTCAAAATAGCTACACAAATATATCGACCATTAAAAGTTGAATTAATTGATTAAGACATAATTAAAACAATGTACTAATGGTACAGTAAATGACCTTTAATAAACCATTTAATAAATTGTGGCATAGAAAAAAATTTACATCTATTCAACTTATTAACTTGTGCATTTCTACATTTTACCTTTTAACAGTGCAAGATGCTATGCATCAGCAACACTCATATTCTAGACATCTTTTATAGAAATAAACTCTTATTTGCTTCCATTTTAGTAGGTACCTTTTGTTATCTCAGATCCAGGGTCACTGAATACTCAAAAAAATCAACACCATTAGGCATCCTGAAACACACACATGCAAGTAGGTAGGTTTTATAGTGTGAATGGTAAATTAATTCCCGATGACTTTATATATGGATTAATGGCTAAGCTAATCCAGTTGATCTGAAGTGCAAAACATCTAAGATCAGAGAGACCAGAAACATATGAAGCGTAATTGTCCTTGAAGAAAAAGATAATCTGAATTAAGGGGACGTGTTTGACATTTACACTGCCCATATTGTGGTACAGCTGTCTAGGCTTTCCCGGTGCCGGCAACTGGGATATTGTGTAAGTAGAGGAAATGTTAAGTACACAGGATGCATCAGATCTACTGCATTTGTTTTGATCGAAAGAACAGCAATTTAACACAGCAGACTCACTGCAGATTTCCCAAAACACAAGCAAGGGGATCCTGGTCACATTTTGTGACATTTGCAACCACACAAATGCCAGCTTTTTAACCTTCTTTCTTCTGGATAAATTGTTATGGATTAGTGGTTATGGTTAAGAAACTTACAGCCAAACTATTCAAGCTGTGTCAAATTAATGTTTGTGATCTTAGTCACATTCAGCTATAAACCAACAGATTTTCTTTGCCAATTTCTTTTTTATCCCATAAGTAAAATTAATTTGGATATTCAGAAAGGAAAACCAAATGAATACATTTTTTCTGTAAAATAAACCCAAACAACTCAAAGTGAGCATACTGAATCTACATTCCAGAGCAAGCTAAGAAATACAGTGCATGTTGAGCATTTGACTTCGCAATGAAACCCAGAGGCTGAAGGTAGAAACCTGGTGTCAACCTTGCAAATGTCAACTGTGCGTAGTCCTGTGCTAAAAGAAATTATCACCAAGCACCTGGACATAGAGACCATACTGTCCTATTTTCCCAGTCTCATATCACTCAGTTGCATATTCACAAGTCTTTGCTTCTTGCAAACAGCAGACAAATAATTGGCAGGTTATATGCAATAAGATATACAATCCCTTTTACTCCTACTAAACTTCTTACATGCCTACCAATCACTATGGGTGAGACCTGTGAACAGGGCATAGTGACTGCAAACACTCAGGAAAACTTCAACCTACCATGAGAAGGGAGCATTAAATTAAAAACTGCAGGTGGACTGCAATCATAACTAAGATTCCATACTGCTCCAGCTACACAGAATACGATGGATTTATTGCCAGATTAAATAAAGCTACAAAACAACATCATGTAGCAGATCAGTGGCTTCTTCACAAGCTTGAAAGTCAGATGTCAGCTAAACAACGAGAAATCCTGCAGCTTGCATGGTATTTTTTTCAGTACCCACTTTGCTTATGCACTTTAAAAAAATGTTGTTACATTTCTGATTTGGAACAAAAAATATTTTTATAAATGGCAGTAAAATCCAGACACAGAAAAATCTAATAGAATGGAGGAGGAGGAGGAGGAGGAGGAGGAGGACGAGGAGGGCAAGGAGGAGGAGGAGGTTGAGGACGAAGAGGACGAGGAGGATGAGGAGGAGGAAGAGGAGGTCAAGGACAAGGAGAAGGAGGTCAAGTGTGAGGAGGAGGAGGAGGAGGACGAGGACGAGGATGAGGAGGAGGTTATTTAGTATATATTGACTTAAAATTTCATAATAAATTTCCCTGGAATCTTGATTTCTCTCATTCTCAAAGTGCTCTAATAATGGAGATAGCATTTGTGGTGTTCATTTTTTTACATTTTCTAGTAAAAAGTTACCTGGAAGATTTTTCCTTCCATGACCACTAAAACACCTTTACAGAGATGTTTATTTTTTTTTCCTGTCATTATGAAATCAGCACCCTGACAAACCTTGAAGCATTTTTAAGAATTTATCATCTAACTTCAGTTGCAATGGATAAACTGGAGATACCAGCAACAGCACTGGACACAACAAATGAGTTTAAACTCAACTACTCAAATTCAACTGCCATAAAAGAAGTATAATTTCTCGTAAATGCTTTAAAGCAATATAAGGACATTAACCAAATTTTACTATTCAACTCTAGATACACACCTTATATATTCTGAAATGTGCTGAAGCGTAAGGTGATAGCAAACATGAGGAACATGTTGGTATATCTGCCATATCAAGACAGAATGTAGAGGGTTCAAGCCGGTTTAGTTCTGTATTTTGATTGTCTGCACTTGGAAGCATGGTCTGACAAAGGAGAAAATAGATACTGCATTGTCATCATAAATAAAATAAATATATATACAGTATAAACCTGGTCATATTTGCAAAAAATGCTAAAGTAATCAAGGTGTAATTAAGAACAACAACAAAAGAAAATCACATTAAATCCACAGCAACACCAACACTTTTTTTTCCCATCTGCAGTGAAGAGGACTGACCTTTCACTAGAAAAATTCCAATGGCTATCCAATAAGACAGCATTAAAGCAAAAGTTGTCAACACATGCAGTGTCTACGCCCCATTTTGAGTCTGTTTAATTGTGATGGCTCCAAAGGACTATGTTGCAGTCTAAATCTGAAAACAAATTCTCAAAATAGCAACCCCACTGAAGAACTCTATAGAGATTTTTTTTTTTCTGGTTTTAATGTGAGCAACAGCAACGTAGCTGTCAAAGTCACAAAGTTTCAATGTAAACATCCACAGTCATCTAGTGGTTTACAACTAGGCATTAATGCTATATTAGCATACACATCTGAGAATGCTTGTTGAAAATGCTTTGTCCCAAAATACTACCAGAGCACTAATGAGTCTCTTTAAGTTTTGATACTTTCCTCTGCAACAGGAAAGAAACACAGTATGGGTTAAGAGACACTGAGTTCACCTGGAATAATGAAGTTCTGTATTATTATCATATGAAGAGCAGAGAGTGAAAGGATTGCAATGAACTGTAATTAACTTATCTTCCTATTACACAAGATGAAAAGATTGCATACTTTTGGGGTCTTTCTGTAAGGTAGCATAGTAGTCATATATACACATGCAAAATATTCACAGTTATGCAGACACTTACTAGAAACCTCTTAGGTATTCCTCCAAGGTTTCTTCTGAGTTGCACTTGTTCAATTCTTGCATTTAAACTTTCTAGTTTTTCATTAAAGGAGTCATTAATTAAAATATCCATCCGCTCACCAATCATAATTTGATCTGTAATAAAGAAAAGCTGGGTTTCAGATCTAAAAATCTAAACCCATTGAAATGACAATACAAACACAGGCCTAAACTTTAAATTCAGCTAAGTTTCAGAGAGTAGGGTCAATCTGGTTTTATACTATTGTGTATATGGCATTTCTGGCAGGTACCAACCCAAATTTTCTACCTTGGCACTCTCAGTGGGACTTCTACATAAAAAAGGAGTCAAAACATACCTACCTTCAAAAATTTACAAGGTAAAATGAGTAGGTTTATATTAATCACTACCAGTGCACTGGAGTTTTTGAATTATTATGTATGTACAAAATTTAGGATTTTCCTGTCTGCTGGACTGGTGATGAAAAGTTGCTGAGATGCAGGATCTCTGCTTTCAAGCAGAAAGTACACATGAGCAAGTGAAGCCTGATATTCTGAGAAATTAAACTATTCTTAATGCCTATATAAACAGACATAAGAAATTTTTAAATACATAATAAATAATTGTAATTATTCCTATTAAAATGATTTGTTGATTTTACACATCAGGATGGGTCTTGATACCAACTACAAGGAAAAAAAAATAAATAAAAGCAGGACTGTGAGCCTATCTTAATGTCAGGAAAATATTTTAGAATCAAATAATGTATTTCCTAGGGGAAAAAAAATAATTCATTAAAACCCCATAAATTTCTGATCATTATTCTCTGCATGGAGTACTTTTTTCTTCCTCTGTGACAAAAAGAAATTGCCAAATTAATTCCTTTCATACAAGGATTTTATGGAACTACTGCTTTCTTCCAACAATACAATAGTCCTCTCTTCTTTACAAAAAGCAAAAGAACAAAGAAAGTGTTTAGCTCCTTTAATTCTCTTAATTAAATTATTTATTTCCTATTATACCTGATAATTGCTAAAATGTTGAGGCTTTTAAAATACTCTCAGTCTTAATGCCTCAAAGAAAGTACTGAATCCCAGTTTGAAAGAGAAATACCGGTGAACAACAGGTACTTCTACAATACTGCTAAATATGAAAGATACTCAAGCTGATGATGCTCCTAGGACCCGATTTTTCACTCGCATTCACTGCAGACCTGCTTTCCTACACAGCTGCTTATTCTCCCTCTTTTCCATTCTTCAGATATCCTCCTACGTTTGACAGTCTTTCCAGTTCTAAGTCTCAAGCAGTAGCAGCTGTCAAAGAAATATTTTCTTAAAGTTCAAAGGAACTAGAGGAGAATATTCAGATATTCTCCATAAATGGAAATCATTATGTTTCTGATTAATTTCTCATGTTTCTATCTTCTGGAAGGAGCATAAGTCCATATTGTGTAATGCAAGTTGCCAAATTCAGCACACTGGAGGTCTGACACACTTTGAGAAACTTAGTCAGATCCACTCAGAGCAAATGACACTTCACCTAAAAAATGCAATAATTGGATGCATTTGTATCTAATTTTTTTTCTCATATAGCAATCAAAATGTTTAATTTTTTTTTTGTAAGTAGAGAATGCTTTCAAAATAACTTCAGTATTTTCTCCCCTCCAAACACCCATTTGTATTCTCCCTTGAAAGACAGTTACCGATATTGCTAATCAAAATCATCAGTCCCCCCCCCAAATACACCTGTTACAAACAGGGTGGTTCTACCTGGTTTAAAACACATATAAACCAACAACTCCAATCACTGCACATTAGCTTTCCCAACAGACTTTCTTCCTTTTTTGACATTGTGTACATACTTTTTTTCTTTATTCCATCAGAAATCTTACTACATTTACACTGGGTATTTTTCTTGATTACTGAGCGTACCCTCCTACTCTGAGCTGTCCCTGAGGGGTGAGGGAAAACCACCAGCAACCTTTCAAACTTTTTTCTGCTTTACAATAGAAATAATTACAGCCGAGGGCAGTGGATGGAGGAGTTGTATCATCCAAGTCACTGATGTTTCTCCTTAAATAGGCTGCAGCAGTATGCTCTTGAAATAGAGTTGGGACATAGCATTTTGTGCAAAAAGAAGCAGAAACCAAAAACTCAGGCAAAAGCGTGTAGAGGGGGACAGAAACAAGATTAGGTAGCTGCTACCAACTTCCCCACTACCTAATTTTATTGGAGATACTTACTGAGAGCTATTTTATGCTCTTCCTTTTTTCTTCCAGTTACAACATCATGCTCTCTACCTTCAGACAAGCAAATAAGACAATGCTTTTCCTCCTGAAATAACACTGACACATGCCTGAAGGCTTTTCCTACCCTGTTCTGGGCCAGTGCCTCTTATCTCTCTTTAAGAGCTTTTTGACATATCATAGAAAGTCAATTCCTGGGATTAAGGATTCTTTAAGCCTTATCAGCAGAGAAGCCAGCCTCAGAGGCATGTCAGAACCATCACCATTTTAGAAGCACTCTTTCTTACTACCAGCAAATGAAATGTCTCTCCTTCTACTCCTCTTTTTATTAAAATGAAAAATGACATAAAGGAAATTTTTCACTAGGGGTTTTGATGAGGTAATACTTTGTTCTCAAGGAAGAACCTTGTACCTGCAACTGGAAGATTGTACTCATTTTGCAAAAAGGAACAGTGTTCCTGACTTGAACATGATACTGTAAAATTTAACAAGTATTTTATGATTGTGTAACAGTTGTTCTGCACCACTACCAAGCAGAACTGGCTATTTCTGTTTTACTCCACTGATCATCACTCAAGCAGTAGCACCAGCAGTAGACATGGCCATTGAAATAACCAATAGGGCTGGAATTAAATCAGCGTGTCCTAACAACGTAAGAGCCAATGAGCTGAAAATGAGTGGGCTAGTAAGGATATTGGCCTCCAGGAAAGTTTGAATTTCTAATTTAGAAATGTAGCTGAGCTCCAATGTGAAAGGTGAAATAATTGCTTTTCTTTTCCAAAATAGGATAGTTTGTAGTAGAGTACTCTTAGGCAGTCAAACACAATCAAAACAAGGTAATTAGGACTGCATATAACAAATATATTTCAAATGACTGAGAAAACAATTGAATTCCCTACGTATACTTTAATTTTCTTTGAACAGTAACTTCCAAAACACTCCACAACAGAACGGGGTAACTATGAAATTCAGTATCTGTTCCATCCTAGCAAGCTTCTCCTTAAAGCAAACATACTGCTCTTTCTATCAATGAAACAGGAACTACTCAACACAGTACAAAGTGCTAAAAGATACTTCAGGAGCATTTCAAAGATTCAAGAGAAAAAAACCCTATTCTGAATGTATAAAATGGTATAAAATGCATGCCAAAATAGTGTTTATTTATTTCAAGCCAGTTAGCTGTTAAACTTTTTGAAAGAGACCAAAGTCATCACTGACATCTTTGACAAAAGGTGTTTTGCTGAGATCTATTCCCTTATGCATAAGCACAGTATCACTGAAACATAAATTAGAAACAAAGCTTACAGCCAGTTGCAATACAAACTAAAAGCAAGGTTGGGAAAACCGCTTTGATTTTGCCTTAAACCTCCAAACTAACCTGTAACCATTTTATTCACTCCTCTACTGTTTCAAATTTGCTTTGATATATTTTATGCAAAGTTGTTAACAATTGAAGATGTGAAATACCTGTTAAGCCTCGTTAGGGTTAATGTTGTATCTCAGATGTGAATAAAGGTTCCTATTCAATACAGTCCTTCTAACTGAAAGACCTAAATCCAACAACTCCTGCCTTAGAAACCCTAGACCAGACTTGGTAAATGAGCTGCTGGTGCTTGAACACAATTCATCCCAGCCTGTGCAGTCAGAATAGGCCAATATAGTTCATGATGTTATGTAAAATGAATATTAGCAAAATGCTACAAATATTCCCATAGCATAGGCTGGTTAAAAGGCAGAAAGTTTCAAATAATAAATAACAATAATTTGTCGAGCAGAGAAATTGTTCAGTTAAAGGGCATGTTTTTGGAAGAGCAGACTTTCTAATCTTGCATTTCTCTAGAAGGAAAAACAAAACAAAATAATAGTTATTCTGGAATTAGTTCATAACTGTACTTTTCTTGGCGTTCTTAGACTCGGACAACATATGCAGCAACATAATTTCATCATTTTCCAAAATATCTGAGCTGTCATTTCCACCCAACACTTCAGCCCCCCGCAGTCTGTTTCTTGCACTCTTTATAGGAGCCACTAAGCCAGCAAAACCTTATTTTCCCTTTTTTTTTGAGGCATCTCTTTAATGTGTTTTTTTTTAAGATTGGATTTTTCATTCTAGATTTTGTTCCATGTTTTATGTTCACCTTTGGTAGGAGGGGAATGGAAGTTTTCTTTCCCTCACTATCACTGCCGAGTGCAGCCTCCCCAGCAGCACTCTCTCATGGCAATCACCTAAGACTCCAGTGAAACTGCCCTTCAGCTGGTGCTGCTGGTGGCATGGTCACATCACTGCATCTCTTATGAAGTGTGTATTTTAAACATCCAGTATTTAAAAGTTGGTTTGTGTCTGAGTTTTTGTTGCAAATTATCTCACGTGCAGGATTTTAGACACTTCTTGAGTAGTATTTTGATGAACATTTACACCAGAAGAACATTCTGTGTTAGCCACTGTTCTGACTGTTGGTCAGAACACCAGTGGTACCGAAGGCACGTTTGATTCAGGTAATACTTTTCTTTCAACATATATCTAAGGTACTGGGATGAAGAGAATGATCTTTAGCTTCCTCCTCTGTTGAAGTATTCTTTATTTTTTTCAGCTTTTCTATTTGCTTTTGGTCACTTGGAGCCACGGATTTTTTTTCTCTCAAATGCTTATGCAAATGCTACCTTTTTTTGTGCTCCACAAGAAAGAATTGAATTTTAAAAACAAATACACAGAGTAACTCTTAACTGATTCTTTTTTTTATGTTTTTGCAAATGTACAATATTTTATAAAGCATTTATTATGGCAGTTTATTAAATCCTATTTTAATTATCTCTTCTTGTTTCGGGGCAGGAAAACACCATCACCAGGTTGTCATCCCTAAGAAAGCAGAAGTGTTCCCCACATTCGAGCTGGAAATGACAGTGGAGAGAACACTAAACAAAAAGCAAAGAGGTAGCACTACCAGTGCCCAAGGCTGTTTTCTTCAGATTTCTCAGTCACACTCAGGTCAGCACAGAACATCTGCTAGGTGTGCTGGAAAAGCTCTGTTCATAGTAAAGATAAAGATGTGATTCATAGAAACTTAGAGATGCATTGGTTCCATTGCTTCCATTTAACATCAGCTAGTTAAAAATACCGTTAACTGGGTTTATCTATCATCTCACCTTTAAAGGTAAATAGGCACCTGTTTCTCATCTTCCGAAGCCCCTGTCACTGGGGTCCTGCCACATTCAGTTCTGTTTTCCACATAATTCAACACAAAATGACTGAGAAGTTAGAAAGACAAAGATCAGCATTCAGAGTTGCTTGGTGTTCTCTAGGTCACTTGCTCATTCCCCAGCTCACGATATGATGAATGATACCCATATAAGCCTTGGCAAGCATTTGTCAAAAGTCTCAACACCAGCTGAAATTCCACAATCACCCCAACATATGTTGCAGTCTTCACAAGTTTATGCTTCACAAGTAACTGGCAATTTATTCCTGTTACTTCTCATCCTATCCTCCAGGACCTTAAGTTATTCCCTCCGTCTGCACAGAAGCCCCCTTATATAAGTGAAGATTAATGTTTCATCCAGTCTTCCATTTTCTAATGTATTCAGTATTTTCTTTTAGGTCATATTTTCCAGATGCTTCTAAATACTCTTATTTTTCTCTTCTGGATGTGTGCCACTTGCGGTGCATCCTCTTGAAACACAGTGAACACACTGTGTGAGGTAACATCTTAGCAATACTAAAAAAAATGAAAAATTTACTCTATTTCTTCTACAGTTTTCTGATTTCCCATCACCTCCTATACCCAAACTGGTTTTGCAAATTGCACGAAATTAGAGATTCCAATCTCCTGAGACAACTAAAATGGATTGGCTTTTGGCCTCAGAACTATCAGATTCTGAACCAGACCACAGCTACACTGCAAAATGTGTTGCTTGAGCTCTTTTCTAGATGCCATCCGGTGTGTTTTGGGGGAAGCTCAGTCCACTTACAGCCTTACAGAAATGTCAAGGTGGAGTCTTAATGGAGGCTTAAATGCCCCATGCCAAGGGGTTAGGAGAAGGATGTTGGACTAGTTGACCTCCTGAGGCCATTCCAATCTTAATTATTCTTTGATTATGTTCTACATGCTTAGGTCCTATTCCTTACAGTCTGCATCTGTTTAGACCAGGCCTCTGAAGAAACCATTATGTATTCAATGTGAACAGTGCAAAGTAAATCAGGGTTTGGGAACATAAGTAAAGAAAGACAAGCCCAACTGATCACGTTAACACACTTTTTCTACAACTGCAAGTAACATCACAGCTAACCATCCTCCCTAGCCTTGCTCTCCCTGAACTCCTTCATTTCTATTCTGCTACCTAGACACCAAGATTTTACTAGAATCATCCGAACAGCTTTGTCCCCACCCTGCTGCTACCATTTCACCAGTTTTCCAGTAGTGAGAGACTCGTGTCATCTCAGCCTGTGTCTGCAATTCACATTTACATACACCTATTTCAGTTACAGTTAATTTTTTTATGAAAATCACACATAACACTTACATATTAGCATGTTATTCACCTTCCATGCAGAAATAACTATGCATCCTCGTGCCGGGGTGACCCTATTCGCTTTGGGAGTTTGTTACAGCAGAAGTTGTGGGCATTGGCGGGAGCTCACTTGCCATAACCTTTGTCGACAGCATGGGTCATAGCTCAGCATAAAGCAGAAAACCGTGCTTCCACTCCCTGCTTGTGCTCACCATCTCGCACTGCCCTCGGAGTCCCCTGACCCAGCCTCTCGGCAGGACGCCAGAGCTGCCAAAGTCCCTCCTCGGCCCAGGAGAGGTGGCTAGCCCGGGAGGAGCTTCTCTTTTTGCCCCGAGCTGCTCCGTCAGCCGCGATCCCCGCCGGCAGCTGCCGCCAGGGAGAAAACCGGCGCTGCCGGGCTATGGTTCCCACCTGCTGCGCTCACGGGCGCCTTCCGCAGGGCAGGAGGAGGGGAAAGGCGGCGAGGGGTCCCCTTTTCCAGCCTGAGGGGTCGGCGCCGGGCCGTCGCCTTGTCTTGCGGGGCGTGAACCGCAGCCTCAAGCGGCTGCCAGCGACCATGACAGCGCTCAGGGCGCCGGCGGTCCGAGGAGCTGCGCTCGCGGGCACTGCCGCTCCAGCCCGTCGCTGCCCTTCTCCGCCCGGCTCTGCTCTCCGCCCCTGCCCTTCGCCCGGTGCTGCCTTTCGTGCGACTCTGCTCTCTGCCCCTGCCCGCGCTGCCCTTCGCTCGGCGCTGCCCTTCGCCCCTGCTCGCTCTGCCCTCGCTGCCCTCCGCCCGGCGCTGGCCTCCGGCCCCTCTCTGACGCTTCCCGCCACAGCCGCACCTCGTCTTCCGCGACCGAGTTCTGTCGCGACATCACCGATTTCCCCAGACAGTCTCGTGAATGGTTGGTTACGAATTCGAGCTTAACTATAGCCATAGACGTGGCTACCTACCCGAGAGAATTAGTTATTAAAATGGCGGTGCACCCGGCGGGTGACTGACGGTGAGCGGCTGAATACCTGCCCGGGGGATGCCTTCCCTAGCGTGTCCCAAAGTGGGAGCAAATGGAGTCCTTTTGCACCTATTTTATGCCACTTCTCTGTGTATTGTTGAGGCTCTAGGCCAGCCCTCGCTTCTCTCACCTGAGGGAGCAGGGACATGGGCTGGCAACTCGCCCCTGTGCTGGGCCGAGCTCGCCCCCGTTTTGTGGTTTATGCTCCAGCTGTGACATCTGGGAGAACAGATCCAGTGCTTGGAGGGAAGTTTTCCAAGATACTTAACACACCAGGGGAGGAATTAGGGGAATACGACTTCCTTGTGACAAATCCCTGTGGTAGGAATGATTCTTTCCTCAGTAATTGTCCTGCTAGAAATGAGTGTCACCGAGAGGCTGAAGTGGATATGAAAGATAGGATTTTTCTTGCTGCATATGACAAGTCAGAATACATTTCTTTTTCATATACTTTCTGTTTTCTTTCTAAATTAATGTTTATTGCTCGCAGGAAATAAAATTATGCAATTGTTAAATACTGACTTTCATTTCAAGTTGGTCATTTCTTCATTCTAGTGCAGCAAATTGACAAATCCTGTAACAAATACAGGTCTAACATTTGTCCTTTGCAGCTCACTACAGTAAGTAGAACTCTCTCCTTGTATGCAGAAGAGTCTTGTTTTTAAAGACACTCACTCCTCTCCTTACCTGAAAAATTAAGACTGCCCAGTCTTCTCATTTCTTCAGCCTTGCTCTTGATATTCACAGTAATTTCATGTTAGTTTTGATTTATCTGCTGTTCTTTTAAGTGGCAGAACACATTATCTTTCAAGGTTTGGACTTCAAATAGTATTTTGTGGGTTTTTTTCCCAAGTGAGGAAACGTCCAGAGTTGTACAAAAATCGGGCAAATTCCAAAGCTTAGAAATTTTGCAGAAAGGGGCCTTGAGGTCATGGTGGGCAAATTGAACACTAGTCGGCAGTGTGCCCTTTACAACAAAGAAGGTTTGTCACATTGGGCTGTGTTGGCAAGAACGTAGCCAGTGGATCAAGAGAAGTGATTCTTGAATTCTGTTTGACACTTCAGTACTGCATCTCGATACTATATCCAGTTTTGCCTTGCCAGTGCAAGAAGGAGATTGACATGATTACAGGGCTGGAGCACATGATGCACAAGGAGAGGCTGAGAAAAATGGGTTTGCTTGACAGAACCCTCAGTAAACTGACCTAGCCAGACCCACTTTCAGTGGGGGTTCCCACTTGAATAGGGGCTCCTTCCAACCCAAGTAATTTCATGCCTCTCTTAATTCTGTGCTTCCACCTCTTGGCATATTGTCAGCCAGACCATGTTCAAAGAGGTGCAGAGGAGGGAATTTGGGGGAGGATTTGTTGAGGGAAGATACTTGGAAGTCCCCATGGGTACAGGGTGAAAGGATTTGCTGGTTGGCTTCAGGGAAGATAATATCCTGGAATTTTTCACAGGCTGTAGATGCTTACTGTCTGCTTGAGGGAGTGCAAGCTTTGGGATCTCAGACCCCGAGTGCCTCTCAGGAGAAGTTGAAGCAGTGGCAAAGCTCCAGCTGGCCTAAACTGGTTCCAAGTATGGGAAATTCTCTGTGTGGAATTCCAGGGTAAGGCAGCCCATCTCTGTAATGTACTGCTACCTTCGTGACACGAAGATGTATTGAACAAGCAGAAAATACTATGGAATATGGTTAAAATGTGAAAATGCAAAAACTATTTTCTTCATAAAACCTGTATTTTAAAATACAAATGTTGCTTTGTCAATGTGTACAAATATAAGCCTCTTTGTTTCCTCCTAGTATTATTGGTATTTGTTTCCGTGGATGCCAGACCATATAGAACTGTTTATTTCAGCAGCAGTGCCAGTGTATGCTGGTTAGGTATTCCTCAGAGCATAGCCTCAAACTTTTCCCATTTGGAACACAGGAAAAATCAGAGACCTTCTGATACAGGACAGAAAATCCATCTGTGGAAGGAATCTATAACTCAGAGCTTTTTTCTTACCTTTTTTTTTTTTTTTTTTCCTGGGATAAAGTTTAGTGAGTGAAAGCAGTATGCTTAATGTAGGCTAGCTTTGAAGAAATAGAAAGGTAGGGGTCTCTTTCTTATATTAGTTCTTGCCCATACAATATAAACCCCATCAGTTTGTTTTTCTTCACAGAATCACTATGGTTGGAAATGTCCTTTAAGATCATCAAGTCCAACTGTTATCCAGCTCTACCAGGGCCACTA
>JANIJG010023981.1:0-85618 GCA_024611175.1 Megaceryle torquata | reverse complement strand
GACGCCTGCCGCCCCGGCGGCAGGTCCCGGCGCATCCCGCAGAAGCAGACAGAAGGACGGCGGGAGCTAGCGGCGGCCCCGAGCCCGGCTCCGCCGCCCCCCGCCGCCCCGTCGCAGCTCGTTTGCTGCAGCTGCAGACAGCGGCCGGCGCCGGGGCCAGCTCCGCCACCGACCGCCGGTTTCCTGCGAGGCGGAGGGGGAGCAGCCGCGGCGCGCCGGCCGCCCTGGCGCCTCCTCCCCCGGGCCGCGGCCACGGCCGCCCCCGCGCCGGCATCCATCAATCAGCCGGGGGGCGGGGGGGGCGACTGCTGCTGGCCGGGGGGAAGCTAGGGGGATGCAGGAGGGCCCCTCTGGGCTGCAGACTTGCTCCAGGCTGTGGGGGATGCAGGAGGACCCGGGGGGATGAGGGAGGTCCCTCCGGGGCTGGTGCGGGGAGAGGCATCCCCTGTGTCGCTTTGGGGGCTGGAAGGGCAGAACCGTCCATCCCAGCCTAGGTGTGTAGCTGATGTAGCACAGGTTGCCTGCATGGTGCAGTGCCGTCTGCTCTGCTGCCCAGCTCTGCAGAGCTGGGGAACGGGGCACTGCGTGCTCACCCCACCCCATGCCGGTCTGGAGAATGTCTGGGCCTCCGATTCTCCCCTTTTCTTCAGAGCTTTTGCACCCGAGGTTTCAGATCTGCAAGGGAGAAATGCCACAGGTTTCAGTCTTCGATTTTCTGAGGTATGGGATGCCAAGCATTCACAAAGTAAATTGTCAGATCTGAACTGGGGTCTTCCCCAATATTTGTACTTGTTCTGGACAAACACAGCTCATCTTGTTTGGAGCCCTGGATGGATTCCAGTCTATTCTAGTAGAACCCATTCACCACAGGGTTCTTTCCCCCTGTCCCCATCGAACTTCCCTCTCTGCTCCAAATACCACTCACGAATTCTCTCCCGCTCCGCTTTCAAACCCCCAGGCGGGGCTGGTCTTGCAAGTGTGCTCAGTGGCGGTGGGCTTTTTAACCACCAGGAGGGGGAAACGATTGGGCTTGAGAATAGCACTAAAATCTTTATTGCTAAACCAAAATAGCTTAGATTTGCAAAGTCCAGCATCACGTATCCAGTATAACTGAGGAGAGGCATTCTTACGGTAGATATACTTTGTTTCCCTGATCAGAGAGCGTGATCCTTACTGTGTTCTTCATACTGGTCATGCTGCCTCTGAAAAGTCTGTTAGGGCTGGACATCAGCTGCTCCTCATCCTCTTCCCATCTTTTCTTGGGCAGGGTGTGTTTGAAAGGTAGCCCATGTTGGAGTTTGAGGTTCAGGTCACAAGTAAAGAAGGGAAGGCAAGCTTTGCAAAAGGTATTGTGATATGGCCATACTCAAACAGAACAAAAGCACCACAGAATTGTGAGGGGTTTTTTTACTTCATCTTCTTTGTTGTATGTCAAGACACATGGTAATTCTGCAGAACTTGGTCAGTGACAGTGGTGAGCCATTTGCTTACTGGGACCATGTTTTGCTCTTGATTTGATTTATACACGAATCCTTTTATTTGCTTCTTTTTGCTTTTCCTCATCATCATTGTTGTTTTCTTTTGATGCCCCTGAGGATAAGGCTTTGTCAAGGATGAAAAAAGTAACTATCTGCTTACTTAAAAGATTGAATGCCAGTAATTGGCGAACCCTCTGTTATTTACCCCAAAGATTTCTGAGCATTCTTCTGTCCCTCCGTTTCAGAGGTGCAGGGCTGGAAAGGCAGCTCTGCACCTGCCCCAGAGCGTGGCTTTGTGAGACTTGTGCTGTCCCAAAGAGTGGAGCCTCCCACACTGAGCAGGAGTCTTTCAAGAGAACTTCCCTATGAGAGGAGGACTTTTCCTGCTGGAGAAGTTAGTTGGCTGCCTGTAGAGGCAGGATTAAGTCTGCAATTTTACTTTTAACTGAATAGATTAGATTTAGGTTCTGTTCAGAGCTGTTGTGGATTTAAGGATTGAAGTTGGAGAATCTTGGGGTTTGGGTTTTATGTACAGGGGACTGTTGTTGTAACTGGTTTCGTGTCTCTGGGGGCTGCCTTGTGAATGTGGAAAAGGCCCCTCTGTAAAGCAGACTTACAAACTTTTCTATCCCCCCAAGGTCTTTGGCACAGTCTGTTGATTTTTATTTGTGGTTTCATGCTGATTTGAATTGTTCCTTTTAATCCAGCACATTTAATTTAGATTAGCATTTGTTGGAGTTATTTGAGTTGCTTGGGGTGGGTTTTGTTCTGGGGTTTGGTTTTTTCTTTTCTGTTCTGGTTTGGTTTTTAACGGAGTTCACTCAGGTGATTTTTAGAGTGTGTGTGTTGCACTGAAGACTTGTAAATTAAACTTGAATGCTTATCAGAATTGTCTTCAGAATCTCAGATGTCACCTTTATAGAGAATTGAGAGTTAAGGTTGTGCTTTTAAATGGGGTGAGAGACTCGCGCATCCCATCCGGTACTGGGGAGAGGTGCTGAGCTTGAGTCCACAGCCTCAGTTTACGAGGCTTTCTAATCCACCTCCATCTGCTTCTCTCATGGAAGGGTCTCTCAAATCAGCTGCTCTTGGGTCATAAAGCACAGGGAAAAACTGACACCTTGAAATGGGGATCGGCGTGGGTATGAGCGGTGCTCCAAAATGTGTTCTGTGTTGGAAGTTATTCCAAATGTTCCTCAAACTCGGCTCACGAACAGGGCACACTGCAACCGCACGATTGCCCGCTGTCAGAGATTCAGAAGATGGGTAGAACAGTAATAACCAGTAGAACAACTGGTTATTATTTTACACAAAGGCTGAACAAACCCGGATCAATGGCACTAAGAGTGCCAGCATAATGCTGAGGGATTTAATTTTGTGGATTATTAAATACCCTCTGGAAAGGAAAATATTAATTGGATTGCAGTCTTGTGAGTGAACGGCAGAGGTACAGAGGCAGCTATAGCTTAGGAAACCAATTTTATCTTACAGTGGGTTTTAAGGGGTTCCAAGTGGGGGAGCTTTGCTGTAGTGCAAGAGCTGAAGATTTCTCCTCTTCCAGTGAGTGGTGATGAGAAACTGACTGCAAAAGGTCTGGTACAATGGAAAAACAGAAGATGGTCCATCTGTGAGTTCAGTTTAGTGTTTGAGAGGTGCTTGTGAATTAACAGGCCAAGCTGACCTTCCCTGAAAGAGGGTGAAAGAATATTTATGGTGAGGTTGGTGTGTATATGAGGGAGGTTGCTTGGAGTGAGCAACTTTCCTCCTGCTGGGATTCCGTAAAGGCCGCAGAGGGGGTTTCGTTGGCCCACAGACTCGTGCGTGGTGCTGATTCCCTGGCTGGGCCAAGGCAGAGCATCATTCCTGGCACCGTGGCGTTGTGTTCTCTGGAGGGTTCAATTATTGGAAGAGGCAGTTTCCGAGTCCTCAGCCCCTGTGGGAGTAAAGTCTTAGTCTACAGACTAAGTCAGCAGGTGCAGGATGGGTGTTGAAGCTCACACTGCTTGCCTGGTGACTTGCACTTTGCTCCATCAGGTCTAGAAAATGTACTGGTCTGAGGAAAAGAAAGTTGAGCATGGGAAGAAGGATAGATAAATAAATATATAGAAGCAGGGAAAGCGACATCATCTTGTTAGCGGTGTGTCAAGGGCAGTGTAAAGGTGACATAAGATAAGTAATTTTGCTGTCAAAATTATTTAGAGATGTCATTAAACGGCTTAGGGCTGTCTCCACTGCTTCAGGGCACAGACACCTGGTTTTAATTTGCAGTGGTCTATGTCCAAACTTTCTGGCCTTATTCAAAGGGATCAGTGTTAATTTGGAGCCTGGTGGCAAACACCTTTAGTGAACGTGGGATCTAAATGTCAGTGGTGACTAAAGGCTCAGAATTAACTCCCTCATAAACTTTGTTCATTTTTCTTTTCCCGAGCTTTAAAACTATCAACTAGTTGCAGTTTGCAGGGATGATGAACTTTTCCGATTGCTTGTTCTGGTTCAGTTATGGGGCAGGGAGAACAGTGAAGCAGTTTCCTATTGACTGTTGACTTCAGGAAGGAGGTCCACTCTGGTTTCAAATGCTGGGCCAGAACTTTGTGCTTCCAAAACCACTTTGTGGTGTTTTTTTGTTGTTGGGTTTGGGTGGGTTTGTTTTTTGTTTTTTTTTTTTTTTTTTTTTTTTTTTTTGGTGTTCTTTTTCCTTCTTCATTGTCTGTTCTCTTAAGCACAATTTCCTTTATCTGGAAAATGTCTTGCTACACAGCAGATTCTTGTTGGCATCCATGCTTTCTTCTCTCTTTCTCCTTCTCTGTATTGAAATGCATCATCTCCTCCTATTCAACAGCCACAGAATCACCATTCTGACCATTTCAAGGATTTTTTTCTGTTAGGAGATGCTCACCTTTCTCACTTTTGGTGGATGTCAGTGAAAATCTCATTGTAGGGCTCTATGTCCCAAAGTTGTGTTTTCCAATTGAAGGCAATGAAAGACATCTCCTGAAGAGTTATTTATTGTTGTGCAGTTATTTAATCATGTGCAGTTTGGTATATAAAACTGAGAACATCTTTAGCACCTCTGCTGTACTCTTGTTCTGCTGGTGTGAAGGTAAATTGCCGGTGTGTACCACCTCCACTGGTGGAGCAGGGCATTTCCTTGCTTTTATTTTTGGCTCTTGTTACTTAACAAAGCCAGTGAGAACAGAGAGGAAATTACACATTCCCCTGGGTCATAAATACAATCTGATATGGGATTTTCTTGTAATGTGTCTGAGGACAAGGAGGGAATTCCCAAGCATGGAAAGAAAGCTTCTTGTTCATTATTTTACCTTTAGTCAATGTGGAACTTTGAGCTTTTGGTGATTTCACTTTGTTTTGCACATACGTACAAAGCCACGGTCCTGTCTATGAGTTCTGCACTGATGCCCACTCATATAAAAAGAACCTGAGCCTTCCTGTGGCCTTCTGCTTTATCACATTATAAAAGAGAAGAAGCCCACAACTTCATAGTATGATTTCATCAACATTTCTACGAGTAACAGCATCTTCTGTCTTAAGACGTAAGGTGATGGGCAGCACTCTTATTTCTTGCATTGTGCTAATCAATTAGGAAAGTAGAACTTTTTTGAATGTTTTCCAGAGAATTAAGAAGCAGGAAAACTTGAGAGTTTTTGGTGATAGAAGAGACACTCGACAGCCTTTTGGTCTGGAAAATAACAGCTTCTGAAATATTTCTAATGACACTGCAACAAAGTTGTGTGTTCGCTTGTAGTTAATTCCCAGTTTAGTGCTGGGAGGTATGATTGTTTCAGATCATTTAAAAAGAAGCTCTGGGATTGTAAACAGCTTCAGTTAACTTGGGCCTCTTAATCACCACAGCTTCTTACTATAAAACTTCTTCTTTCAAAAGCAAGCAGACCGCTGCACCAGAGTAGTTCGCTGTCTGTGAGTGTCTTACCCCTAGGAGCTTGTATTTATCACCGAGTCCCGGGGGCCTTGCTAATTCAGAGTTATGAGTAGATTCCACTCCAGCGGTAGCTGCTGTTCTGCCTATCTCTACCCATCAAATTGCAAAAACTCCCTTGTAACCCCATCCTTTCTTTTTATCTGGAGATGGATGTGATAGGTGGTACTCAGCTCTGTTGAAGCTGCTTTTGCTGTGTTGCCAGGGTAACCGGAGATAGCCCCTGAAGACAGGAAAGGGCAAGCATTCCTTTCTGCTACAGTCTGGAGCATCAGTGATTGAATGAGATTAGGTAGAATTAGATAATCCTGAAATTCACAGTGATTTGACGCCAGACCTTTATTAAATAAGTAAAAGTACCAGCCCTTATAGTAAAAATGAATTCTTTTAGATCAATAACTTTTCCCACCATTTGTCACAGCTGTGATTCTTGAGATCTTTTTTTCTGTGACATGAGGTGAACCACACAAACATACCTTTTTTATTTCCTTTTTTTTTTTTCCCCAGAGGGGACTATCATATCAATTCCTCTTTTATTTCCCCCTTGTGATTCACCCACTTAACCGTAAAGTACACTTACAAAGGAAGGCAGTACAAGGTTCTTCAGATGGTTCAATGAACTAGAGTTTACAATAGTAGTGTTATTTAAAAATTGTACACCATTAGTCTTCAGTATTACAGTGTTTTACAGTCAGCTAAAAAAGAAAAAAAAAAGAAATGGAAGTTCTATATTGTGAATGGCTGGGTAGTTTTTTGTTCCTTGTGCATTCAGCGCCTAAAACTGTTGGGGTCTCATTCATGTCTGGCACGCTCCTGCTTAGCTGCAATAGAATTGATAACATTATATGCTGATTTGAAGTGAATGTGGGTTAAAATAAGCATGGCAGTGTGAATGCAGGATTGGACTTGGATCACAATCAGTCTAGATTTACATCGGTGTAACTCTGTTGGCTTCTTTTTCATCTTTAGGCTGGCATGGTTTGCATCAGTTGTGTGTGCATCAGAGGACACCTAGCAGGACATGGAAGATTAGGTGTGTTCTGGCCCTCAACCAGTTTTGTTTCTTAACCAAGCTAAATTGCCTCTTTCAGAGCTGAGGGCCAATTTATTATTCTTTTGTTGGTAGTGGTGCAGGTGTGACTACTGAGTCTTAAGACCAAACTCTTAATCTTGATCTGTACCGTGTATAATTCCACCCTAAGAGGGTAACAGGGCACATTGATGGTAGAGTATTTTTGCTGGGTACATAAGGATACCGACGGTCTGAATTCTCACCCTGAATCCTCCAGGATTCAAGCGCACCGAAGAGAGGAGTTGAGTGATGAACTCTCAAATCCCACTAGGAAGCAAAGCCAAGATTACTGCAAAATACATAAAATCCTCATGTGCCTTTTATTCCCTTTCACATCAGACATCTGTGCGATGTTTGGTACCCTTCCGTGGCCTTTGGAAAACGTAGGCGCTGACCTTTCCATGATTCAGCTTCTCTGTACCCAGGCTGGGGACAGCACCTCTGGTATTGCGTGTGGAAATTGAAATATTTAGATTTAGGGGTTAAAAGAGACCACTTTGAACCATCAAGGTGTGACTTCTTGCATTATAATAAGCAATAAGGACTTCCCCAAACTAGTTCCTCTTTATGGTGCCTTATCTTTGTACTTCTATTTTTAAGGAGAGCATCCGATCTTCATTAAGTATCCTGGTCCTGTCCTTCATTGATACCAGAAAATAATTTCAGTGGGTAACTTCTCTCACTTTGTGCTTTTTTGTTCTGTTTTCTTCCCGGGATAATGTTCCCTGCTGTTAAAATGCCAATTTCACCAACTAGCCCACTCTGTCTTGTGTCTGTGACCCTGGGGTTGCAATTAACTCACACGTTCTTTGTGTTAACTGTCAGTGATGACTCTTTGTTTTCTTTCAGGTCATCAATAATAATATTAGGGAAAATTGGTTACACACTTATATTCTGAGGTGTTTTAATCCTCTTTTAATACATTTATTTTGTGCTATGTTGACTTGTAATGCTCTAAATTCTCATTCAAAAAGTTGTGTGGATCAAATAACTTGCAGAAATCTAAGCACATTACACTGGCACTTCTGTCTCAGAAAAGAAAAAAAAAAAAGATATATTAGTTCAACATCTTTTCCATTAACGAGCTTTAATTAGAATAAATTATATCACTCTCCTTTAATTTATTATTACTTGTCCAGTTTCCTCTATTTCATTATTTCTCCTGGGGCTTATAAAATTACTTGGATTATTCTGCTTATGCTTATGAAAATACAGGCACACTGCTATGTTTTCCCATTTACCTTGTATTTCCTTATTCTGAGGCTTGTTAAAAATCTGAGTGAAGTGTCTAAAGCATTTCTCTGGCTACGCTATTGTGAAACTCTTTGAGAGCAAGTTATCTAAATCTGCTGATTTAAAATGATATAACTTGAGAAGTTTCTGTTGGGAAACCTCCTAATTCACTGCTGGAATGAAGAATATTTCATTTTCATACTGTGTTAGAGCAAGCTTTTTCTCCCAGTGCAGAAACAGAATGTTTACTGAACACTCTTTTATTTTTTCAGAGCTCCTGACAGTTCTACCATTCCCATCTAGCACTGGACCGAATCCATTATTACCTCCTGTCCTTAATAAGCCAGTGTTTACAAACCTGCTTGGAGTTCTCCAGTGAATGAAGGGATTATTAAAATTACACATGCAATTATTTAAGATTAAAATCTTTCTAATGGGTGGGGAAGGACAGGCCCTCACCGCTGCCCTTACCGCATGTTATGCTGATGAAATGTCCAACTGTCTCAAAGTCTGTTACTCCCTGGTCTTTGCTTTATGCCTCCAGTGGGATTTCTGCCTTTTTACCTCCCGTTGTTCAGTGTTGGTTTAATCGGAACCTGTGGATCAGCTGGGGGTGCATTAGGCTTCTGTGAAGAGAAGGATGCTTTCTCTTCATCTTCTCGATGTGGTATATGCTGCTTGCCAGGCTGAGTGTTTACAGCTTGTGGGCTCGGGTAATAAATAGATGTGTTGGGCTTCAAAAAAATGACCTCTGTGGCTTTCTCGCAAAAGCCAAGCCTTTTTCTCCCACCGAGATGCTGTTCTAGCTTACGCTCCTTCTCTGGCTGCTTTTGTTTACTCCTCATCTTTCAGTCAAGTCTTCCTGGCCTCCAGATTACGAAACAAGGTGGTATTTGAATCATCTAAAGAAGCGATCACAGTGTGTTCTGTCAAACTTTGTACCTCCTCAAGCAATCGGATCTACCTTCCTTCCTTGTCTGCTTTACAAGATGTTGGAAAGGTGTCAGTACAGGGCCATGCACGTGAGAGAAGAAGTGGAAATATGACACATCTGGAACTCTTCACTTCACTGCTTACGAGAATAACCATTAGGAAATACCCTGTTGTCCACCTCCCTCTTCACAAGACTGTAGAGAGAAACATCCCCAACGTTGGCTTGCACTAAGATGCTACGCTGTTAGCCTTGGCTGGCACGAAACATCTTGATATCCTACGAGCTGTGAAACTTGACATATGCTAAGGCAGCAAGAGGAAGAGAATCTTTCCTCAAAGCTTCCCTGTAATGTTCTGACAGTATTTAATCTGTCGGGGTCTACTATGTCATTCAGACTGATCCCAGTAGGCCAGCAAGTTAGAATCAATAATATCCTTGATCAGCAAATAATTCTACCTTGATCAGAGGATCCTGGTAATTAGAGCTGAAAAAGATGCATGACATCACTCATCTGTTCCAGAGAGTACTCTGAAACATGCTGGCATTTATGTGTGTGTTTCTTGGGGCTTTTTTGGCTGCTTTTGTAACACAGTGTTGGCCAGGCCGTGCTTCTGAGGCGTGTTGTGTTATTATTGCAGGCAGTGACCAGTGTTAGGTGGTGCTTTATTTTCCCTCAGTATGAACCCCCCTGTTTTAGAAATGGAAGAGGTGAGGGAGAAGTGGGGCATGAGGAGAGGAAATGACTCCTTGTAGTCATCCACCAGGAAGAAGAGATGGAAACAGAGTTCAGCTCCTGTGTGACAGTCCCTGAGGCTCCATTCCCTTTTAGGAGATGTCCTGTTTATCCCTCAGACCCCCGTATGGTGTCAGCCACCAAAGTACCTCCTCTGCTTCCCTGACCAGAAGATGTTATTCCTGGGGAGCAGAAGGGATGCTCAGTCTCCATGGCTCACTCAATCTTTACCTGTCAGCTAAGATTGACCAAAGAGAGAGGCCCTGCTGTGGCAGCACTTTGGTATGATTTGACAGGCTGGTCAAAAGGACCTGAATTGAGATCAATCCACTGTAACATACAGGCTACTGGACACCTGCTTGATGGTTACCCTGACAGTGTCACCAGACCGGGCTTGGCGGTAGATACGGAGGTAGATGTAAGTGGCTTCCCCTTCTTTCACTGATGCCTTCATCTCTCCTGGAGTTTGGAATTTCCGTAATGGGAACAGCTTGTTTGTTTAGAATGAAATCACATCCATGGGATTTAGCTGAGCAGCACTCACTGCAGAGCTCAGTGGGAAGGAGAAAGTGGCCAAGGAAGATGCTTGCTTTCATACAGCTCTTTTATGGCAGTTGAGAGCGTTTGTGTTCGGTAGCAGAAACCGGAGCAGCTTAGGGCTGGCTGAAGGCTGAAATGGTTTGTAAGAGAATGGGTGGAAAATGGGCCGGAGTGTGGTGTGCTGGGGTGAGTTCCTCCCCTCCTGGGAAGAGTTCCTCACCAAAGTGCAGAGCCCACATGTGCGTGTTACACGCCCGTCCTGTCGGGTGCAGAGAGGAGCTGTCAGTGTCATTTGCAGAAAGCCAGCAGTGGTTACTCAGTACTGGTCTTTGAAAATGAGGAAATAAAGCTAGATTTTCAGGTTTTTTGTAGCTGTCTCTATGAACCCATCAAACATGAATATGGCTGCTTGCCTACAAACGGATTAGTTTTTTATTGCTTTTGCCACCTCGGTGATGCTGTAAGGCCCAGTTGTGCTATACATAGCACAATAAATTGGGTTGATATCAATGTGAACTTTGATGTATTTTATTAGTATCACAATCATGATTTCAGTATTTAAATATGCACGGCACATATAAAACTGTTATTTAGTTTATACTTATTTAATTATTTTAGATTTATAGAACACCTGTCATCAGCTTGTAAGTGCCATGCAGTTAATTAAAAACACAGTCAGAAATTCAAATCTGCCTTTCTGACCCATCTGGATTATCCCTCACTCCTGAACTCATCAGTCCCTCCTTTTCCTAACCAGGTCTCTTCTAGCACCATAAACCTGTTCAGTCTAATTCCAGGATAAAAGCTGGGGAGGATGAGGAGCTGAGCCTTATGCTGATGTGCTTGCAGGTACATGAACAGCAAGTTCACGTTATAGGACAGCTTTGAGAATCCCCAGCATAGATCCAGTGTTGTTGTCATAGCTGCTCTACAAACAGCATCACCAAATTACGCAGCTCCTACCCAGGAGATGCTGTGAACCAGGTTTATGCCCAGACACAAAAGGGGGTGCAGCGCAGTGATGAGGTACCTTGTGCAGCTTCTTCTCACTCTCAGCCATTTTTTGGCTCTGATTCTACAGATTTCGGTAGGATTTGGCTTTAAGTGCCGATGTGGTTGCCAGGGCCACAGGATTAGACACTTTGTGGAGTGGTGATTTGTGAGTGTCACAAGTCGCTGCTGAAAAAGTCACTGGTGGATTGAGGAAGGAGCTGTGGCTAGTGAAAATCTGTGACCTAGTAGCAAGAGCAAAGGACTTCAGTTGCATGGAGGAGGGGACCCACTCTGAACTGGCTCTGTGACCTTGGCCAAATACATGGCTTGTCCACTCTGTGTGCTAGTCATTCCAGATGGAAGACTGAGTGAGGAAAAATCCTCAAAAGCCTCAGCTGAAACCATATGATGCCCCTAAGTGAAGCCTCCTGGGTTAACAGAGTGCAGCCAATTGTACCAAAATTTGTCTGGAAAGAAGGAGGTGAAAAGGTGAGGGGTGAGGCAGCCTAAGGCAAAACTTCTAGACCTGGAGAAACAGGGTGGATGTTCAGCTACTCGTACAGCCCAAAACCTTTTCTTGCAGAGTTCTCCCTCTTTTGTGAGCAGCTGTAGTGGCACTTCTTACAGGGAGTCCTTCTTCTTGCTGTGTACTAAAAGCCATAAAGGGGAGGGTGTGGGAGTTAATGCTGCATTAACTCCCAGCAGGATACCCACAACGTTTGGAAGGGAATGTGCATTAGCGTGTCTCGGCTTTCCCCAGTTCCAGCCTTACTGTCGGCAAGGAACTGCTAAGAACAGCCTAAGGATCTGCTGGGGACTTCAAGGCAGGGATAGCTTGAGACAGAGGATGTGTTGGCTCCTGGTTTCTCCTGCCCAGCCCATCGCTCCTGCCCCTCAGACTGTGGTTATCAGTTGAATTATAGAAACAAAATTATTTTGGTTATTATATTTTGGCAAATTTTGCTGATGTACCCCATAGGAATTTTCAGCCCTTTTCAACATTTTGCATATGCAAAGAGTCAGGTTCTTATAGGTGGAAGCCAGAAGGTATAGCGAGAGCATTTCTCCAACTTGGATGAAGCACTCTTGACCAGGGCAGTCTGATACGTGTCCGAGATAACTCTTTTTTGCTTGTTATTGCTGAATTGCCTCTTAATAGGCTGCAGAGAGCTGCTGCCGCAGAGTGCAGTGCGAGTGCCCTTCCTGTTGACTAAAGGTCAAGTGCAGCCCCTTTCTGTTGCATGAGGTGACATGGCTGTTCTGAGTAATTAGTTTAAAAAATACATATGTATCTCTTTGTGCTAGCAGAAATGCTGACTAAAATCGAGATAAAGCAGTTGCAAACACGCTTCAGAAGAAATCGTTTCACCTTATGAAATATCCACTGTTGCCTTGCAAAAAATGAGCAAGAAGGGAAAATGCCAGGGAAATAGGAGGTTAAGAAGCTGTCAAATATTTTTACAAGTGTTGTCTTTATTTAAACAGCAGAGATCTTGGGGTCACGTTTGTTCCTTGGTTCTCTTTATACAACACCTAGCACCACGGAGTTATGTCTGGGGACTCCTGGCTGTTGTTGCAGCCAGAGAATACATAATAATGATCTAGACAGGAGTGTGTGCGGCAGCGATAAAGATACCTCAGCCTGTGCGCTCGCTCGCGCTCTCGGTAACTACAGTGATAAGAATGATGTGTACTTGTGTAAAAGGGGCTGAAAAAAGCTGAAGAAACAAACCAGTAGATGAGCTACTGGGCAAGAGAGGTGGGATGCAGTTTATAGAAGACTGGGAGACATCTCCTGAAAAGAGGCGTTTGAGTTTCGGCCACGATTAGTTTGAGAGCATTCTGTGTTTGGCTGGACAAGATTGGCTGGAGATAAGCTCGCTGTCTCTCCTAGACAGTGTAGCACGGGTCCTGGAGGATCCGAGGATGTGTAACAAACAGGAGGAGCCATCTTCTACCTCCCGCTCGTGTTTCCCTGCCACCTGTACACTGTTTTCCCTGCAGATGAAAAGCCAGCAGCCAATCGGACAGGACAGAGCAGTTACCGTACTCTTTGGTCTTGTTCTGCTTTGCTTCCTTGCAGAGGAGACAGAGTGTAACTTTATTTTCAAGAAAAAAAGAAGCTGTGCTCCAGCTGCAGACTGGTAGATGAGGGAAGAGAGGAATAAAATGTAGATGGAAACCCAGAGGAGGAGATAAGAGGTGAGAGGCAACAGCTCAGGAGCTCCTGCTACATGTTCCTGCTTTTAAAAAGCATATTCACTGCTTGCCTGGTTGTTCCAAGGTCAGAAAGGCAGCAACAGCAGTGCCAGCACAGGGGACCTGCCTGAAAATGAGGTGCTTTTGTGCGGTATCTCTCCTCCAAGGGAGGTGGGGCTCTCCTTATCTCCTTCCCCTTATCTGTCTTCCAGCCGACCTCCTGGGCTCAGTAAATAACATCTCAGGAGGCTGCAGCAATCAGTGGACAATGAGTGGCCTCCCAAGGGGTCACAATTTCTTTCCACCTCAATTCCACCTATGCAGGCTTTGCTAATTGCAATTATTATTCATTTAACTTGTATTTTTAAATACTGTTCCTCTCCTTTCATTTACCCTCCCAACTTTAAATGTGATTTTGGGGGGGATTTTTCTAGAGTTCCAGCTGGCAGCCTGTGTCTAAACAAATCCAGACCTCTGCCTGTTGGAGGGCCTGGATCTTTTTCTGTTTGGGAATGGCTCACCTGCTGGAACACAGTGCAGAGCTGGAGACCTGATCTTGTGCCTCCAGAACCAGTGGGTGTAAGATTTTGTCCCTGACTCGATTAACTCTTAAGTTTGTCTGTTTTCCTGTGTATCCATCAGAATTTGGGTTTGTGCTGGGTTTTGGTTCTGCTTTGTTTTCACCCGTGCAGAGACTACCTTGTGGAGTTCAGGTGATGTCGTGCTGTACTTTGACATGAATATTCTGCCTTTTTTTTGAGATGGAGTGAGGGAAATCCAGAGAACAAGTTTAAATCCACCTGAAAGAGACTGTGTTCCCCTCCTTATGTAGGGGCTTTCCCTGCGAGACTGTGGTTGAGCTGTGTTTGCATCAGGGATCCCCATACCAGTACCATCTCAGCACAGCCAGTAGACTGCAACTGGGACCTGCATCCCTACTTGTTTTCTCTTCCTTTCATCTTTGTGCCCTTGTCTCTGTCTTTGGTGAGCATGACTCTTTACTATCTTCTTCTTCACCGTCTGCCTGCAGCAGGGTGCGGTTAGGAAAGGGTTGTGTGGAAATCCCTGCAGTGAGCCCCAACTCTTCCACCCCCACACGCTACCCTGGGAGAGACCCAGATGGGCAAGGTGACTCACATAAGGCTGGCTCAATCCTGGGGCTGCTTTCGGGGGAAATGAAAGGCCCCCAGGCAAGGCAGCCAGGCAGCTGGGGGTGGTGGCTGCCGATTGGTTTGCTTCTCTTTTTACACAGCTGAAAGCACCGGGACCTTGTAGGGTGCAGGGGAGATGGTTTTCAGTTGGCTTTAGGACTTGGTGGGAGAGGGTCACTGAGGGCAAAGGGGAGGGGAGCCTGGATGAACACTTGGCACACTTCTGCCTTCTGCAGCAATACAGCAGGGCCAGCCAATGTCATGGTGCGCTGTGTCGTGCCATTGCAGGACATCTTCAGCACCACTGCAGGTACCACGGAGCTGGCATGTAAGAACATCCTTCCACATCTGTTAAGGTGGTGAGGACCCAGGAGCAGTGGCAGCAGCAGAGGTATGTGTCAGGTCTGGAGGTTACCCACTGCCCTGGCTCTTACTAACACTCCCTGCTGAGCTCAGCTTCCAAGAGTCCCTGCCCCTGCTTAGATCACTGTTTTTCATCCTTTAGTCTGTTGATCCAACCTGGTGCACGGACTCCAAGAGCCTCTGGGAAATAATCAGGGAAAGCAAGCCTGTTATCAGGAAATTAAGTTCAGGCTGCAGAGGTCCAGGCCTTCACTGAAAATAGCTGATATTCAGCAAATTGGAAGCAAGTTGAAAACCAGTGGCTAAACTTCCCAGGTTTTTTGCATGACCTAAGCTACTCTCCGGGGCAAGGTCCACCTAGGCAGAAGACCTGGAGCCAAGGTATTGGGTCTGTATCTTTGTCTTATTCTTCAGTCTAGAATGGAATTGACCCTATCTGCCTCTGGAGGTGGGGATCATGGAGAGCAAAAGTCAGGTCTGCTTTCAGGATTTAAATGGCTCTAAATTTTGGTGGGGATAAGACAGGGAGAAGAGAATCCCCACCTTTCTTAACCCCTCCTTGGGAGATGTGGGGAAGGTACTGCCTTTTAGCTGCTCCCTCCCCATGCCTTCTGGACATGCAGGAACAGAGGTGTGTCTGCAGAAATGTGTGAAGACCTGTGTGCTAATGGCACCTAAATACAGCAGCTGCTCCGTGCTCCTGGTGACCTAGGCTTTGTCAAATTGCAGGTACTAACTCCCTATGGAGGGACCCTAAAGAGGTTTAGAAAACAAGTCCTCTGGTGCTCTGGGCCACAAAACATTATGTCTTTTTTTCTGAATTTGGCTAATGAGAGGAAAAAACTTCTGTAGATAGACTTACCCTTGAACTGCAGCCAGGGAGTCCTCCAGCAGGTTTTCTCCACAGCAGCCCGACGGATGCCCTGATGAGGAGGCATATGCACCATTTCTTGCAGCACTTTGAAACTGTGTGCCTGGGTGTCTGCAGGAAAGACCAAAGCTGTTAATTGGAACTGGTGATTTCTGCAGGAGGAAGATGTGATGGAAACCTGCCTGGGGTGGGATTTCACTTTCACTTCTGTAGACTTCTCAAATGCAGACACTTGCCGGGTAAAACAGAGCTGCTTAACGGTGCACAAGAGGATCATGCAACCGCAGAGAAGTCTGTGTCTTCTTGGAGCTGCAGGGGGGGAATTAGGATTGACAGAGTGTAGTTGGTGAAGCTTGTATTTGGCTGGTATTTTTATTTTAACAGGCCCAGAAAATCACCACGTAAATAAGTTAGGACCTTACATTTGCTCTCCAGCACCTCTGACGGCAAAGTGTACCCAAGGACATTGATTCCAGAAGGAAGAGTGCCACCTATTGAGTCACAGATTTCCCCTCCTTCAGCAGGCTGAGTGTAGGTACAGCAGTATCCCATCCAGGTACTTTCCAAGCTCAGCTGGGCATCATTCCCGCGATGGGAAGGAGCCACAGCCTGGGGCGATACACTCCTGCGTGCACTAAAACCAGTGTGGTTTTTATTTGGGGTTTTTACAGATGTGTGCTGTGTTTTAAAGCAGCAAGTGTCAGTTGCAGGGATTGCCATCAGCAAGCTTCCAAATACAGACCCTTTTCTGGAGCAAGTGCTTTGTTTAACAAACTGAAGAAAACCTACACCACTTAGAAATGCTTATGGGCAAGTTTTGTTAGCACAGCTTTATGTACATTGGGCTGTTTGATGATTTGGTGGCTTTGGGTGAAAAATCACTAGACTTGCTTCAGAGTAAGTGTTAGATGTGTGCATAGGTTTGTTTCTCCATGTGACTGTCTTGAAGTCTCTGTCCATGGTTGAAGTGTGGCTGGAAGCCAGACATGACTGTGCTGTCTCTGTCAGCAGCTTAGCGTCAGACTTTGTTTCCTACCTGGGGGAAATTACTGAATGCCTAAGAGGGGAGATAGCAGGTTCCAGACAAAATGCTTCACCTTTAAAAACATCACCCCCCCTCCTTTCAATTTTGTTCCAATTAATTGTGGTTCTGGTTTTCACTCCCATGAGAGATGAAATTTTTTTCACCTGCTCAGAAGGCTCTTCCCTTTGGTATTTCTTCTTTTTCCTTTTTCTCTTCCACCTTCTTGGGTTTTATTCTTTTGATGAATTATGTACCTCTCTTGAGTTTTTGTTATTTTTTTTTTTTTAACATTCTCTTTGTGTTTGTCTTCAAAACATGCAACTCCCAGCACTCCCTCCTTCCATTCAGTACTCATTGGAAAGCCACTGTATTTGTTAGTCGTTTGTTTCTCAGTGTTATATTTATTTATACAGACGCATTGTAAATCATGCAGTAACATCTCATGTTGCTCCTAATGTGCTGAGCCAGCTAGTTGTGTATTTCTGTGCGTAGTTGTGGTTTACCCTTTGGTTTTGTTAGTACACACAGCCTGAGTGGAATGTGTGGTTCTAGGTGCTGCCCAGTCGCAGCGAATGATGAGCACTACCCCCGGTGCTTGCAGGACACGTGTGAGGCAGTCAGGTAGATCAGGACGAAGAACCAGGCACAGACTGCAAGCAGCAGTATCACATACTCCTTGAGTTACTCACAGCTAGATCTCAGCTGGGTTTCTTTTCAGGGGTGCACTGGTTAGTGAGTTGGGGGAGCACCAGATTTGGAGACAGGACCATTTCTGTTCCAGTCTTGGATCTTCTACTGTTTGACTGTGTGATGATGAGCAAGCTGTCCTGTCATATTTTCCCGTGGCCTCTCTTGCCTAGCAGATGATACAAACGTACTTCAGAGCCAGAGCTGTGTGTCCTTTTTGCAAAAGCTGCAGGGCTTGAAGGCAAAGGCAGTGGAGAGCTGCAAAGTGCTGCTGCTGATACGCTAGAGTTGGACTCGGATCTTTGTGCACCATGTCTGGTGGGTGGGAAGAATTGAGTTCCACATTGTGATTCCAGGGACTGCACATCTCAAAGCCGATAATCGCTTCCTTTTGTTGCCCTTGTTGGAGCTGCTGGGATGCCCACAGCAAGTCATCTGTCTGACACTTCATGGTGTTTTTATCCAAAGCGCCAGAGCCAGGAAGTTGTCTGTGCTGTCTCTGGGTTAGGGTCCCTCTTCCCTGGCACACGTAATCTGGTTTGTGAGTAGGAGTGGGGTGTGAAGGCAGCTTTATCCTATAGCACTGACTTGCCCGTTGAGGTGGGCTTTGGGGTGTCCTGGTGGCTGCCATACAGCAGGTAGCCTGAAGCCCGTAGAAGTGCACCATGCAGGGAAACATCTGCACACTCTGCCAGCAGGCTGTGGGAGATGCATCCTTGCCCTGACTCGCTTCTGTTAAGGATGAGTGTCATCCTCAGTCATGACATACCTCTTTCTGGTGCTCTCGGCCATGCTGCATTTTGATGGTCTGAGGGCACGTCAGTCCTTAGCAATGCTGAGAAGGGGGGGGGGGGATTCCCCTGAGTCAAAGCAGCTAAGCAGGAATTTGGCATGCTTTTAGCCTCATGCCTGATACTCTCAGCCTCTCTTTCCTTTCATTAATTCTACTCCATGCTGCGGCTGACGAGCACGTATTAAAACTCTAAGGAGGCATGTCTAGTGGTTGTTCTAAATCAGTTAATTTTTTATTGGATTTGAAGTCAGACTTCATGGGCCAAACCCACCCCTAGAGGACTGGGGATGGGGAATTGCAGGCAGTCGGGACTTATTCTGGATAATTGACTTTCTCTTCCGTGTCCACCCTTCGCTCTCAGATTCACCTAAGAAACCTCCAGATCTTTGCTTCTCCGCAGTGCTGAGGCTGAGGCCTTTGTCCCTGGCAGCCTCAGCCATCAAGACGTATTAAATTAAACATACACACATCAGAGCCCTGAGGCTGTTAACCCCCCTCACGCACACAAATAAGCTGTTGTGGTCGAAGTAGAATAACTTAGGTTTGGACCCTGATCTAGTCCAATTCATTTCCACACCTGTGGGAGTGACCTTCAAAACTTGCTCGAGGCTCTTGTCTCAAAAGTCGTTTTCTCATTAGTGGAAATGAAATGTATTGTGGAGCTGTTGCTCTGTCTCTGCATCTCTGGGGAGATGAAGGCAGAGCAACACTTGGAGCCCCTGCCAACAAATCACACCAGGCCACTTTACTCCCAGTTGCTTTTCTAGAAACCCTTCTTCCCTGACTCCTCCTCCCTTTCCCTCCACAATAACATAATTAAGATTAAAGAAGTTCCTTGCGGTGTGTCCCCAAAGGTCACAATGGGCAGGAGCTGCCATTTCAAATGCTTTGGGCCCCTGGGTGTGCCCAGTGGATAGCAAAGGCAACTGTGGTGGCTCCCAGGCTCCTGCCATCCCTGCCTGGACTCTCCACTCTGTCCTCTGTCTCCCTCATTACTTTCCCTACTTTTGCTTGTCTTTGTAGCTGCCTGGTCCCAGGACTGAATGTCTTTTAAAGCAATACCATTTTTCCCCATGGTAGACATGCTGTAGAATCGCTTGGTCTGGTACCAGTGTTTACTCCCAGCTGTCGTCTCTGTCTAAAGTACTATTAGAGCATAAGGGGGGGGGGGGGAAATCCCAAACCCTCCTGTTGTGCTTCGAGCCCTTGCCATCCATCAGCCAGGGGTCACAGTAACTGCAGATCATATGCTCAGGTCTCAAAAACTGCAGGAAATCAGTCTTTGTTACATGGAAAATAAAGCAGTCTATGGGGAAAATAACCATAAATGTTCATTATTTGTACAGGAAAATCAATTTGTAGGCCAATTGACCAAATAAAGTAATACAATTTGCTGGGAAATCCCCCAGGTGTGGCAGGCAAATCACGGAGTGGAAATGGCAGGAGCGGTTCTCATAGGTAGTCTGGGATGGTTTGGGGGGTGGGAGGGATGTGGGGAAGGGAGACAAGGCTGAAGAAAATGAACGAAACTACAGAAAAGGGCACCTTTAGCTGAAGGAAGGTGCTAGTGAAAGGAGGAGAATGGTCTTTTTCTCATGTTTGTATCACAGAGGGTGGTGGAGAGAAGTGACAGTGCCACCAGTGTGACAGCAGGGAAGGTGCTCGCTTGGAGGGCTTGGCAGACGGAGGAGTGGAGCCCTGTGCTGTGCCTGGAAGCACGTGTGATTAGCAGTGGGAGCAGAGGAATGACAGAGCTGCTTCTCCACACTGGATGTGACTATATTGACCCTTTGGAGCAGCCACTCCTGGCTCTGCGATGGCCTCTCTGATTTAGTTCATCAGCTTTTGTATCTTCATCCCACTTTGTACCGCTGTGAAATGGACCCGGTGGTCCTCACCGGCCTCCCAGATGTGTTAAAAGCCCTTAAATGACAAAAAATTAGAAAACACTTAGTGCTTTATATAGGAATACATTTTATGAATGAAAAGCATGCCATAATGGCAGTGCTGCTGTAGCAGGTCACGGGCTTACTGGCTCAGGCTGTGCTTGCTTTTGGTTCTCTGTGACAGGGAAGGGGCTGCAGGGAGGCTGCAGCTTTGCTCTTGTGCACGAAGCAGGTGTCAGAGCTTTTGATTTGTAAAAAAAGGGTCCTTTCAAAGCCTCGAGCGGCCTGCAGAGTACGTCCTGTTCAGACAAACTCTGCCAGTCCTGCCACATCTGTGCATGAGCTGCACCTTTCTCTGCTTTGTCTCAGTATTGATAATTTAAGTGTATAATGTCTGCTTAAACACCAGGCGTTTGGTTTGGGTTTTTTTATTCCAGAAGTGGAAGCAATGCTTTAATTAATATTTGTAGCTCTCTTGTTTGCTCTGGGTTTTCAAAGTTTGCTTGGCTGTCGGGAGGGTCGAGTCATTCTGAGGAAGCTTTGTGGGCAGACCTGGCTGTTGCTCACTTAGGAAGTGGCAGCTCTCTCCTCACATTTTTCTTCAGTGCTTTTTGGTGCTGGGCTCAGGCATGAAATCCTACAGCACGTGGACCTTTTCACATCTCTGCCAGCCTGACTGATCTCTGTGCAGGTGTTAACTGGAGGCTTGAGCTCGAGGTTCTTGAAGAGGCATGTCTCCATTGTGGGGAGGATGGTGCTGTGCTGCTGGGTGGTCCTGTCACGGAGGCAGATGCGGCTGATTTTTGGCATCGACCTGCCTGGGGAATACTAAGATGTAATGCAAAGCTCTGGTTGCTCTGTCTCCGCTGTGTGGAGCAGCTGCTGTTTCTCTGCTCTCATCAGTTTGGTTGCTTCAGTTTTGAGGGAAACTGCTGGGAAATCAATTTATTTAAAGCTGAGAAAAATTGCCCTCTGGTTAGTTTCCATCTCCTTCTGCCTGTGACGAGAGTGGTCCAGCTGCAGGGATGGACGGGAGGCGTTTCTTGGGTCAGTCTAACACTGGGGTGTTTGAGGGGGGCATGGCTGGGGTTAGGGGCTGACAGTCTGCGAGTTCCAGCAATGACCCCAGGAGCTTGTTTTCAAAGTCATCAGTGATCACTGGGCAATTCAGTATTTTTGAAGCCCATCTTTTAGGATGATGTTGGACCTGATTTTTCCAAAAGAACCAGCTGTTGCTCTCAAAAGCTCCAGTATCAGCTAAATATTCTTCCGTATGGACAACTAAAGAAAAGGAGGAACTGACTCTCACCAAATGCAGGTCAGTCTGTCCCCTTAAGTGAAGGTATTAATTATTGAACTTTGTAAAACACACTGAACTGTTTAGCTAAAGCCTGGTTTGGTTTCTGTTACAGCAACAACATGCATTTGGACAGGAATTGTTTAACTTTGCTGTTTGATCTCTGTGAAAGTTGCTCTTTAGGACAGCGAAGGCTTATCAAAAAAAGAAAAAATAAAGCTCAAAACAGACCTTGAGGCAGAAATTGCACTCCAGCCAATGAAAAGCTACACTGGCTGGTCCTCACTGTTGTAGGACCTGAACAAAGCCTGCATCTATCTCCTTTTGGCCGAGCAGGCTGTAAGCCACACTTGGAGATCTCAAAGAAATGCTTTAAGTGTGTGGCTCCAGAGCAGAATAAAAGTATAAACCCCAGTCAAATTCCTCATGATGAAATATTTCAGACTGTCTGGGAAAGGCTGTCTTCTCTTGGACCTGATGTAATGAAACTTTGGAGTGACACGTCAATACCTGGGGGAATGATGGACAGTTACTTTGTTCTTGTCTGTTACTTGGAAGGTACAGCAGTGAGGTGCACGAAAAGAAAGGAACGTGTCTGAAAGCATCCGTGCCCTTTTGCTCCTGGTCTCTTCACTGGACAGGAGGAGCAGGAAAGGAAAGAAAAAAGAGAAGAATATGTAAGTTTTGCTTTTATTTAGGAGATAGCGTCAGCGTTCCACATCCTCAGCTGGTGTGAGTTGACTTTTTCCTCCATTAATACTGACTTACGTTGCCTAAGGACCTGTTCTTCACATATCTGCTTCCTTCTTTGCAACCTCAGACTGAAACGGACAGAGTTATTTGATGTGGAACAGACACAGAAAACAAAGACTAGGCCACTTTGCAGTTTTCTTTCAAAGAGTTTTTGAAAACAGGTAGCTCCAAAGGACTGATAGTTTTTCTATCTTAGATTTACCTCCCTTCAAAGACTGGAAATTCCAGTTCCTTTTCCAGAAAAGCATAGCTCTCACTCTATTAACAAATTATCTTTTAGGCTTTATAACCCACTCAGAGGTAATAAATGGGAAATGTTCCCTTCTGTTCACAGATCTTGTTCATCTGCTTTTTTAGGGCTTTGGAAAATGTTGTTAATATTGATGGGAAGAGCTGCAGCTTCCCTTCTGTGTAACTTTCTTTTGGTTTAAAACATAGATATTTTCTCCAATTATAGTAGTACCTACAGCCCCGTTTTATGCGCAGCCTCAGACTCAACACGTCATTCTCTGCTCCAAAAAGCTTCAATATAAACAGCTCACAGAAGCAGGTACAAGGGAGAGAAAGTTGTACTGATGGCTTTTTATAGCAGGGAGACCGAGCGCAGCGGGGTCAAGCGAGTGGCCCAGGATCACAGAGGGAAATCATGGCCAAGTTCAGTTTTCTTCTTTGATATACATTTCTCCCCTTCTCTCTCAGAAGATAAAGTACTCTAAAAATGAGCCTGGACTGTCTGTACTGGAATTGATAGCTTCTGTATAAACCAGTTGAAGGCAACTCAAGACTGTTAATGAAGAATTGTCACCTGTAGACCTGGAGAGCCTGCTGGGGGTACAGTTATTTCCACAATCTGTTGTCCCCCTGGCTACAGCTCTTAGACCAGTCTGGTTATGCTGAGTTGCCTCCTTAGCTTGCCTCAGTCAGTGCCAGAACTTGCAAACCACTTCCAGGAGACTGAATGAGGAGTGCAACGCAGCCCCCAAAACCTGGTCTGTACTGCCTTCATTTTTCACCCGACCATTGCTGTCTGCTCCCTTCTCCCTCTGTGCTATGGGCCATGCCTCCTGCACTGAAACGACTTCCAGTGTGGCATTGGTGTCACTGGAAAGAGATGATAAATAATAAACCCGTTAGTGGTCAGGTTAAAGGGCTGGACTGCAGCTGACAGGGAGGCGGAAAAATATATGCAGCAGAAGGCTGCCGACTGTTGTTTTATTCATTTGTTCATTACTGAATGCTGGAGCAGGAGGTGGGATGAGAGGCTGGACAGCTTCTCCTGCCTCTGACCTCCCTTCTGACGGAGAAGCTGGTAAGCTCAGGGCAGCAGAACTGCACCCGTACCAGATTTGCTCCCCAGACAGCTGACCTGGTAGCGTGTTGGCCTAATGAAGGCCCAGGGGAGAGTGGAGGATAATCTTGGAAGGCGAGTGACCCTTTCCTAGTTGTTTACACTAATCACTGCTGAAGGTAAATGCAAGACTCTGTCGGTTATCCTACAGGGGGATGTGTGGGCTCCATTGCTCTGTAATTTCCCTAATTAAAGCCATTTGACTAAGTTTATTATTTGAAAAAGGAAAAGAAAAATATTCCAGGCTCTCAGACCCTCCCCCTTTCCTTTTCCCTATCTTTATTATCAATAAAAAGAGAGAGAAAATGCTGTCTGGACTTGAGGATTTCCTTCACATATGGAAAAGATTTAACATTCTTCAGCTCCCAGCATTGGCAGCACACAAACCTCCCCTCTTACCTCCCCCCAGCATTCCCTGCCTGCTTGCTCCCTGTATTTCCCAGCTCTACGTATACAGAAGGAATTCATGTGCTTTGGCAGGGTGAGCTGTCATCCAATAGAAATGATTTTTGAGAGTTGAATCACAGGCACGTGAATCATCTTGTGAAAAGCTTTGATATTTTTATCAGTGTGCAAACTCTGTGCATTTGCATTTCTCTGTTGGGTTTTTTTTTTTCCTGCTGGTACTGATTTGGATGCTGAAGAAGCTGTGTCCGTAGGGAGTGCACCTGCTCATCTTCTTGGGTCAATTCCCAACGGGATCACATGTCCAGAGTTTGGCTGGCAGTTCATGTGGACTGGCAAAAGCTTTGCTTTCATGTGTGTTTTTTTGTCCACGGAGTTTTGGGGTTTTTTTCTGCCTTGCAGTCCTCATAGCAGAGGCCTTTCCATTGCTGGGATCAATTAAATGCTCACCAGGGACCCTCTCTGCGAGGAATCTTTCCTTTTCTGGCTGACTTTGAATGTCACACCAGGGCGTTCAGCTGTTTTGACCTTGTTGCAGTAGCTCCCAGGGCAGGAAACCTTTCCTAACCCTCCCTTCCTGTCTCTCCCCCAAGTCCTATGCTCTCCGCCCGTCATTCCATCTGCAAGCTCTCCCAGGGCTCTTATGCAACAGTTCGTTTTTTTGGTATTCTTGGCTGGGAGAACAGGGCTCCAGGGGAGAGCTATGAGGGGGTTGGATGGGTGGGGGGAGAAAGATTTTATTTTGTAACTCTGCTGACCTTGCTTAGCCACACAGAGCGGAATTTTCCCCTGCTCTCTGGAAGGGAAGAAATAGCACCATTGTTTTCTTTTCCATCTTTCTGATGGTCCTTTGCTTTCATGACAGAACGATCGGGCTTCCAGGCTTCTCCACTCAGGTAACCTACCACTGTTCCCAGGTTGCTGGGTTTTTTTTTTAACTTGTAGTTGCATCTCTAGATTTGGGTAATCAGTGGCTTTAAATAGTGTGTTGGTACCCATCCGATTTTTCCTGGGGAAAGGAAATATGCCTCTCTGTGATTTTGAAAAACAAAGCAACCCCCCACCCAGACAATACTTCGAGAGGCAATGAAAGCAATTAATGGTGTCAAAAGACCCTAGGAGGGTGAAGTGGTGAGTGACGGAGGGCTGGACTGACGCAGGCACGGCTGGGTGGGTAGCTGGATGTGTCTGGGGAGCGGAGGGTTATTGACTCAAACTCCAGCTGTCTTTCGTTAGCTGGAATCATAACCCACAAAATTAATCTTTAAAAATGTATAAAGGGAAGGGAGCCCTAATACAGGAGGCAGTTCTGCAGTGCCCTCAACGCTCACCCTTGCAAAAGCTTCAGAGAATTGCAGGAGCGTTTTACTTTCCATTTAAACTAATTAAAGAGAGGATAACTGGTATTCTGTTCTCCACCCACTACCCTCTATCCAAAGGCTGGGGGAAATCCTTGTGTTAGGAAAGGAAGGTGCAAGCCCTGAAGAGGTTTCCTTTGAGCTGAGTCAGTGTTTGTCCTGAGGACAAACGTTTTTGACTCCTCTCTGGCCCTGAAGAAGTCGCTGGAGGGTTGGGTGCAGGGCAGGGGAGAGCACTGGTGCAGGAACCCAGCAGTGGGGTGCTGGCTTGCTGGCTGTGTTCCACCCACAGACGTACGTGTCGGGGACAGGTCCTCAGTGGGGAGCCTGTGCTCCCACTGCTCTCAGGAGTATCATCTGCTCCTTACACCAGCTTCTGTCTGTGCTCCCCGCGGCCAGGGAGCTGGCAGGAAGGCAACCTGGCTCTGCTGGACTTAGCTATAAGGCATATTTACTGCTAAATATACCTCATCTTTTTATCTTTTTTGCTGGGGGTGCTGCACCTGTACTAACAGCTGTTGGCTCTGCAGGGATAGAAAATGCTCCTTCTGACCCATTGGCCAGAACAGCCCTTCTAGATGCGGCAAGCCAGCTGGCAGTGCTCACCTTCCCCCTTCTCTTCAGGTCTGTAATGGAGTTATTTGAAAGGGGGAGCTGGAGTCCCCAGATCCCTGGCTGGCTGGCAGAAGGTGGGGTTGTTTTCCCAAGCATCAGACATCCCAGTGAATATCCAGACATTGGAAGGCAGTTCTCTTTTTAAAATACTCAAACCTGCTTACAGGATTCGTGGTTCAGCATCCCATTAATGCACGAGATCACTCTGCAGTGACACTGTCACACGCATACAGGCTTTTTTTAATGTGAGATTATGAGGCTTACCTCTATAAATCCTAATGTACCTCCCCATATGCAGCGATGCCACTGCAGTCTCTGGGTGTATTCTTGCACATCACGCTGCTCTGCTAAGTGTGGACCTCAGTACCTGCCCCTGCCTGCCGAGCGCTAGTTGATAACTCTGAATCTGAATAACTGCAGGTATCTCAATGTACTGCTCAGCTCCATAGGTACGTTGCTGCCCTGTAAGCTGCCTGTACAACTGGCAGAAGACTTTAGCAAAGGAATGATTCCTTGGATGGAACACTTCTCACAAATGAGTGTTTTTATTTGCAGCTTGGACCAGTGCCCTCTCTAGTCACTGGAAAGACAATTGATTGTAGCAGGTTCTGGACCAGGCTTCTGGCTACCTCTGTGCTTAATTTAAAACTAATGTATATCTACTGGTGAATGCCTCTAAACAGATTAAGAAAGCACAATTGATTCAAAACTGACTATAGATGAACATAAAAGGCAAAATTGATTGGCTTAGTCTATTTTAATTTTCTGGGAATGGCGAAACGTGATAAATAAATAAAATGCCCCAAACCTAATGGCAGAAATACAAAGTAAACACAACTTGAAAAAAAAGGCATTGCTAGCTCTGGAATGCAGGTGTTCATGAGGGCACTGGGACCACTGGGGGCCCTGGTTCTGGTCTTGTCCACATCTGGCCCCTGGTCAGGACAAAGGTAGCGCAGGTCATCTGTGAGCTGGGCTTGCTGCAGATGCAGCTTCTCTTTGCCATTCATGTTCATTCCTTTGTCTTTTGAGGGAAGAAGCTCTCTGTGTGTTGGGTGATAACTATAGAGGTCTGTATTTACGTATCTGCACTTGTATATATTGTATATATTACATATATACGTGTGTATATGTGTGTGTGTATAGAGGTATTTTCAATGCAGCAGCTTTAGCTGTAAGGATGCACTTTACAGAAAGGCAAAGAATAAGCATTTTGAGGAGCAGGGGAAAGGGGGAACGTGTGTCCCTGGGCCAGTGGGCTGTATCTCTATGTTTAGTGCCTCCCTGTTTGCTGCGCTCTCGCTCTTGTTAGGGCTGATGAGTCCCTGGGCAGTCACTGAGACCTGGTAACTGCTCGAAGGTACCATAATGGCCATAAAATGATTTTTAGTATCTGATCAGTGCCGTTCTCTTTAGCCTGTGAAGTCATAGCAGAGGCTGAATTGTAATTATTTTGAAGTGGAAGTTTGCACACCCTCCCTTTTTAATTGTGATGATAAATTACAGCTCCAGAAAAATACATCAAGCTTTGGCATGGTAAAGCTCGAGCTGATACCAAGTCCTAGCTTTTCCATGTGAGACAAATCTGGTGGAAATCCTGCCTTCCTTGCTTTTCTCTTCCTTCCCCTCCCTTTTCCCTTTCCCTCCTCTTCTCCCTGCTGTCCTTCAGACACAGTGTGAGGTTGAGTTCCTGAGATGGCTTTAGGCAGAGGGAAAGCTCTGCACACATTCTCTGCATGCACTGGATCAAGAACGGGGGCAGGGGATGAAATGCACCTAGCATGCAAAAAGCATTTAAGGGTGGGAAATGCACAGTTTTATCTTGTGTGTTCCTCCAGGGACCAGGCAGCGAGAAACCACTTGGACTCACTACAGAGCCTGTTGCAGCTTGAGCCAAGTTTTGTACTTGGGGTAGTCGGAGATGTAGGAGCATTCACCTTGTTGCTGTCCACAGGGGCATTTTTCTTCTTCACATCTCTCTCTCGAGGGAAGTACGTGTCGTCTTCTTTCCATACATGATGCATTTTCCCATTTTTAAGCCAGTTTGGCTCTCCTCTCCCTTGGGTGTCTGCTGTTCACAGACAGCTGTGTTCTTGGCTTGGGCACAAATCAGAACGGGAAAGCTCATGTGCCTCCTTGGGTTGAGGCCTTCCAGATGGGTTTAGCTAATTATCACAATGATTAGGGCTCCCTTTAATGACCACAACTGGAATTTCTTGACAGAGGTAAACAAGTTTTTGGTTTGCGTTTGTGGAAAGTTCTTAATTTGTTTAATTAACAAAACATGGGCTCTTCTATCACTCTGTCTTCCCCTGCAGAGAGCCTGACTGGCTTTCCCAGGACGTTTTTCTTTTGCCAGGTTTATTTGGAAAGTTGGAGTCGATATTTCAGAGAAACTGTTACTACTTAAAAGTTGCTCTGAACTTATTTGGCCCGTTTTGCATAACTTTCTTCTTTTTTGTTCCAGTCCTTGCTAAAACCAGGTTTCTTTTCCATGACTTGTCCTGAGGAAGGAGGCATGCCTACATACCTGTGCAAAGAATGCGTGTGAAACTGTGCGGCACCTCCCCTCCCTGTGATTCTCTTCCCAGTTTCATGATTTTTGTTTGCTAAAATTTAAAATTCTGTGGGCAAGGACTTTGGATTTCCACTGTGCATCTTGTGCTGTAAGTGCTGGTATTATGGCTCTGGCTTGGTCAGTCACAGATGGAGCTGAACACCCCAAGTGCTAGAAGCACATTCTATCACAGTGAGAGCTAAAGACCCGATACCCTCTAGCTTAGGATGCACAAGGCTCGTATCTTCTTGTGGATCAGGCACAAAGGGTGCAGAGGCAGAGCAATCTGAAATAGATTCTCACTGCTTGCAGAGGATAGGAGGTTGGCACCGGGGTCGTGCTGTACTGGGTTCTGTACACAAATACGCATGCGGTGAAAAAGCAGCTTTTGCAACCCGGGAGTTTTCCTCCTGTTTATTTGTGTCTTGTCAGAAATGACTTGTTGAGGGCAGTACGGTGCTGGGACCACCTAGGGGAAGGCTGCACAAGGCAAGACCTGCTAGATTCATCTGGACATGCAAATGAACAGGGAAGAGTAGCCTCAGTAAATCACCTTGAAATTGATGGGGACTGCTCGGTGGTGTGGGAGACAAACCTGCTGCTGGCCAGCACAGGCGGTTTTCCCTTTGCAGTCAAAAGTGTTGTGGATTATCTGGATCGCATCTTCCCTGGGCTAACTGGCAAAGGTTTAATTTATCCTATTCTGCTATGTTAATGTACAGCATTTGGTGGGAAGTGTTCTGGAGAGAGAGATTGGTGTCTAATTCTGCTGCCATCTTCCTTTCCTATTGGCGTGGGTGAGACACAAGCTAGGAGTGAAGAGGTGGGGAGAGGCTGGAAGTGCATGACTTGGAATATTGGAACTGGAAGAACTAGATACTGATATGGCTCTGCTGAAAAGTCTTTTGCAGAGTGAACACAGCCTGTGCCCACCCAACATGCCAGGCTGAAACTTGCAGTGACTTAACAGCGTTACCTTCGCAGGGCAGCCGTTTGAGAGGAGCTGCTTGGTTCTGGGTTGTCTAATTCTTGTTTTCTTTCTCTTTTCCTCCTGCCCTTTTGCATTCCAACTAACTCCATCCTGTGCCAGAATCGGGGTCGCTTGGCAGAGAAGAGGACAATCCCCTTACCTCCAACCAGGATCCCGAAGAAAGAGCTGACCTCAATTTTCTCGCACAGTGACGACAGTGAGGAGAGTGATAAGAGCAATGGTCAACACCCTGAAGTAAAGCAGGAGGAGGATCTCCATATCAGTATCATGAAAAGAAGGTACTTTCCTGCCAGTGAGTGCTGCATTGCAAAAGCAAAGACAGAGAAAACTGGGCAGCAGGTGACCAGCCTTTGTGGGCCAACAGAGCCCAGACTGCCCGATGGAGTCATCTCCAGGGCCTGAAATTAAAGTGCGAATGTCACATTATAGCTCAGAAGGTGTAGTTGGGTCCTCTTTTCTACCTACTCACTCCTGTTTGGGGCAAGTAGGGCTCTGTGGGGCCTTGCACCATGGGCCTTGTGTTTGCACTAAAGGCGCCTGGATTTGCAGACCATAAATTGTATCTCAGCCTCTGTCCAGCGTTCTCTATCTTTGTGCCTGGTCACACCAACAGATCTCATGACCAAGTCATCTGTGGACCTTTGCCATAGCTGTGTCTGAAAACACACAGAGGAGTATGTGTCCAACTTCCTGCCTTCTGCTTTCAGTTGTCCCCAAATTCTGATGTAATATAAACTGGGTAATTTAATGGTGGGGAACAAGGTTAGGGAAGGAGGTAGCGGCAATGGTTGTGTTATGTGTTCTGGATTACAGGTGTCAAAAGAGCATGGCCGTGTCCCACTGATCCCAAGTGTGTCTGTAGTCTAGAAGCAGAAGTAACGGAGTTGCAGTAGCAGAGTTGCTCGGGTGCTGGGGCTTAGCTCAGTACTTGCATGTTTTCATTGTGTTTTTCTCAGTACCATGTATGTTAATCCTGGAGCAGGGTTAAGGGAAGAGGAGAAAGGATTGTCTGGAGTTACATTCTGGTAGCTGTCACTTGGGCTCTCGTGTATGGCCCCACTGCCCACAGTATTCAGCTGCAAAGTTTTGTGTTCTCTCATTCTTCTGAAAAAATACAAGGTTTGGAAGACTTGTAACTACAGGAAAATAAGTACCTACAGGCACCGTGTCTCAGCCTCCCATGCATATCATTGCAACTCATCTTGATTGTCATCTTCTTTTGATGCATAAAATCACTCCGATTCTAAGACAAGCCCTATAAAAACAGAGGAGTGGAAACCGAAGGCATGTAATTGCTTTTCTTATGTTTTATGTGTTTCTTGCTCCTGAGCAGATAAGCTATTCCCCCCCCCCCACCCCTTGCCTTCCAACAGATGTTGGTACATTCAGAGAGAGCTTGAAAGTAAAGAGACAAAACAGTAACCAGCTCTTCTCATAAAACCTGCTGGTAATTAAAGCCTGGGTTTATCATTCCAGCTGTCCAACAGCCATGTTCGAGGGTTATCGCTTGGAAATGAAAAGGTGTTTGGGGAATGCATCTGCACTGTGCATGTGCTCAGGAGCCACAGAGGAGAGGGGAACCCTCCTAATCAGTTTTGGTAAACTGCCCTTCTTTTCCTGCCCCCTTTAATTATGCTTTTAATTCTGTAAAATTATAGTGCTAGATTGTCTCATTAGGAGGGAGAACAACATGATAACTACATCATTGATATGCTGGGCCCCCCAAATATAAAGTGCTCTTATCTTAAATCTTTAATTACTGTAATTGCTTTACCTTGTTTATTAGGAAGTGAAGAAAAAAATACTTAATAGTTACTATCCAGCGGTCCCCCAGCTTAACCATTTCTGTGCTCTTCAGTACTTTTCAATCAGTTTATCTGAAGGTCTCCTGTTTGAGCTTTGTCTCCATTCCTTAGAGGAATGCATGATTCTTAGCAGGCAGGTTAGACTCTCGTGGCTTCTCTACAGCTCCTTTTCATTTTCCTGTGAGCTCTGCTACAGCGCGTGGGGCAGGGAAGCTGGAATAGCTGGGGCAAGCAGGGGCCAGGCAGCGCTCTCGATGAGCGCAGTAATAACAGAGAAAAAGGACACGTAATTCAGTGCTTGGTGCCCAGGCAGAGAACGTCTACTGCTCAAATCCCTTGGCATTTCCAAGCATTTTGTCCTTTGCAAATGGGTCCCCCAGCCCTCCTGTCCCGGAGAGGGGGAGGACCAGCCATTTCCACCTGCTCAAGAGCAATGAATGGAAAGCACCCTGACCCCACTTGGACAGATTCTTGCTGGAGAGAGGCTCTGGCTCTGTTCCCAGTGTCATTAGCAGCCCAGGGACTGGGCTGGAAGGTGTGATGGGTCTGGCTCCAGAGACAGCAGCAGCATCATCATAAAGACTAGACAGCTCGCAGACATGACAGCTGGGGCCCGGCAGAGACAGTGCCCCATCTGCTTTCTGTTTTTAATTCACCTGTTGTATCCTCCCCGATTGGTGATGGATTGGGCTGAGGTTTTATTGTCTCCCACTGAGAGGAAGAAATAGGTTAAACTGTGATAGTTGGAAAACAAGGTCAGGGCCCGAGCAGACCTGTGCTTTCCTCTCGTACCCCTGGATGGCCCTCGTGTGCACCTGCACGCTGTGCCACTGTAAACACTCACATCACTGCTTGGCACGTTGTTGCCTTTTCTTTTTTTTTCTCCTGTTCCCAATTTCCTTTCTATCAACTGTTTCCTTGCATTGTTGGAAATCTTTCTGCTACTTTGAGGTCTGAGCACTGGAGAAGTAAAGACTCTAGGGATGCGAACAGGAGTCAGAAGCTTAGTATCTTGGCTAGTCCCTCACTCTAGCCTTTGGCAGTGATTTTCTCTATGATCCTAGGCAGTGGCCTTCAGAGGAGGTCTGAGGCAGAGAAAACCTACCTCGTGATGTTCTTGCAGTCCTAGAAAGGAGTGGAGACCTGTAACTGCCACTGAAATTCATGCATTTCAGTGCATCATAACAGTCCTTGCAAAACTGTGTCACTTAGCTGCCTCGCACATATGCAGTTAAGTTGAGGAAACCAAACCCCACAGCGAAGTGAGCTTGGCTCATCTGCTCTGAAATCCAGGTGACCCAAGCTTAAAGGTGAATGTTTTCATCTTGTAGTGAGACCCCTTGAGTCCTCTTTAGCCTGCTTTGCAGGGTGTGCTAAGTAGCCTTTGTGTTATGCCTCCTGTCTGGAAGACAGAGGGCTTAAAGTCTTGTCTCATATAACCAGAGGCATCTGCTGAGCTTGATACCGTAGCTTGATACCCAGACTGTAAGCACTCAGCTCCAAAGATTACTGGGACGGCGCTGCAGAGGAAAATCCTTTTTCTTTCAATCAGATTTTGGGTTCCTGAAAATCTTGCTCTTTTACAAGGTTGCCTACATGCAACAGTTGCATTGCTTGAATTGCGATGGTTTGGTTAAGTTGTGCTGACTCCTGGTGAGAACTCTTGTCTGGCTGTGAAAATATTTTTTTCTTACTTAGGGAAAAGAATGATAACACTATAGGGCATTTCTATACCAATGCATCTATGTCACGGTTATTTTAATCATAATAATCCTGGCATAGCTGAACTGGTACAAGAACTATGTAGAACAGACTTCAGTTAGAAACTTGGGCTTCATGAAGCCTTTGTCCTTTCTCTCAGCCTGGTAACGAAGCTGCCCCTCCCTAGCAAGCTGAACTAGGAGTTACACTACTCTGCTTTTTTGCTACCACTCTCTGGTTTATCATAGACACAAAATAAGCAATGCAGGGGATGCCTGAGACTCTGCAGTAGTTTGGGGAGCATAAACTTCCTTATGCTCCTTGGGAGGTTCTGAGCGACACTGATAAATGCGTTACCTTGGGAACAGCCTGTGGGCTTCTCCACACTGAGGTTCAAACTGCCTTTAAGGGTCTCCAATACGTTACCCCTAAACCTCCCAACAGAGGAATGCCAGCATAGCCAGAGATCAAGGTTCTGCTTCAACAGTAAGATCTTCACATGCTGTTGGATTGAAGCCCAGCATTGTCTTGTGGGTGTATGAATTTAATTTCTATTTTAAAGACTGGCCTTTTTTCATTAGTATGGGAGGGGAAGGAGAGAGGAGAGATGTAATGATAGCATCTGAGATTTACCAGGGTAGGTTAGGAGCTGCTCACACACAGCTTTGTCCAAGTCCCCAGCAAAATGTGATGGCACGGTGAATAATAAGAGGCAGTAATACCTAAGCACCCGTTTAAAATGGTGCAAGTGTTTGATCTGACCTGTCTCTGAAGGAACCCTTATGGGATATCCCTAAATATGTGCACTGGGCAGGATGGGTGCAAGCAGACATGTATAGCAAAAATGCCTTTGAAATTCTTTATTAAAAACCAAAAGGATTGGGAGTGAAACTGGGAACAGCTTTTACAGTGAGAGCACACAGCGGGCTGGCTTCCTTGCCAAATATTGCTCTGAAATAAAAGCCATTTTGGGGACAAGTAACAAAATTTGTCCTGTAGCAGGGTGTCTGCAATGAGAAGCAGATTTCTGGAGAACCTCTAACTGCTTTTAAGTCCTTTTTCCTCCTTTTATGTCACCCTGAACCTGCTTTGGCTGTGTCAGCAGCGTGACCCTGGTGTCTAGCACCTGACACGCCATTAGTGTTAGGAGAGCATTTGAACTGAAGGTGCTTCCTCAAGGAAGGATGGAATACTGTCTCCTTACCCCTATTCACCCATGGATAGAGTCCAAAGAGGGCCAAGTTACTTTCCCCCGTCCCTCAGCATCCCTCACCTCAGAGAGCAGCCTGACAGCATTTTCCTCACTCAGTGTCCATTTTCTAATCATGAAATTACTGACCTCCAGTAAGCCTTAATGGCTGGAGGCTGTCAGCTCTTCCACTGCTGCCTTTCGAAGTGGAAAGCTATTTCTTACATCCCATAAGGCTGCTGCTCTTTGACTCCCTAATTGATTGCAGATCAAACCCAAGCATCCCCCCATTATGTGTGTCACATGCACCTGCTTGTAATTCAGAGCGATGAGGTCCCAGTGCCTTCTCAGCTGATGTGCAATGTGCACCAGGCTGCCTTTGCCTTCCTCTTCTTGCTTTGCCCCTTCCTGCAATGCTCCCAAACAGTCCATCCTGGTGCCATCCTGGGATGAGGGCTGTGTGACAGCCCTGCTTGTGGTGGAGCTTGGTTTCATGGCAGAATCATAGAATCATTTTGGTTGGAAAAGACCTTGAAGATCATCAAGTCCAACCATTCCCCCAGCACTGCCAGGGCACCACTGACCCATATCCCTCAGCACCACATCTCCAGGGCTTTGAAACCCCTCCAGGGATGGGGACTCCACCACTGCCCTGGGCAGCTTGGGCCAGGCCTGGACAGCCCTTGCAGGGAAGAAATTTTTCCTAAGAAAAAACCCCCCATGGATGTGCCACACAACACAACACCGCTTTTTACCTGCTGCCAAAGCCAGAGCATGTCTGGGGGCTGGGCTAAGCTGACAAGGCTCTTCCAGGCAGTATAGAACTGAAGAGAGACTAGGGACATGACAGAGCAGAGCTCTGGGCTCCAGCCCTGCATCAGGCTCTTGGATTAGTTTCGACAGCCCTCCTTCTAATTGACATGACTCGAGAAGGAGGGAGGCACGACCCCTCTTGTGGCTGGAGACATATTTTGCTGCTTTATGACTCTCCCACAGATTCTGATGGTTATTTTCTGTCAGTTCCTTCTTCCTTCCTCTGCAGCCTTTTATCTTCTCCTTTCTCTTTCCTCCCTCCTTCCCCCTTTTTCTCTGAACCATGCACCAATTAATAACAGTCACTGTATTCGATAAATATATTAAAGATCCCTCTGGGAAGCAAAGGCTGGACTTGGTCCAGAGTGCCAGGAAGCATGTCATTGACCTAATGGGGACATATATTTTGGGGGGGAGGGGAGAGAAAGAGAGAAAATGGTGACTTCTCAGGGATGCTGCAGGATAAAAATAAAATAAACAGTGAGAAATCCCTTCTTGCCCAGGAAGGAGATAGGAGAGCAGAAGGAAAGGTGGTGTGAGTGAAAGCAAATGAAATCTTGCCCCACATGTGCTCTTGGCTGCTCTCTGTATCTCCTTGTATCTGACCCTTGCAACATCCATTCCAAGGTGGAGAATAACTCGGGTGCCCCAAGTCCCAGTCTCAGTCTTGCCGCCATCCTAAGGCCATTCCCCCAGCCATCCTGTGAGAGGCTTCCTGCAGGAGTTCATTGCCTGCACGAGCTTGTTAACGTTGGCTGCCTGAAAACAGCTTGACATGGATATAGGGAGACTGTGGAAGCTGAGACAGTGATACGTGTGAAGAGCAGGGAGGAGAGAGGAGCTAGAGCTGACCTTCCAGGCAAGCAGCCTGCCTGAGGGCACCTGCAAAATACATCTTCCCGGGCTGCTCACCTGCAGCAGTGGGATCTGCAGTGTGGAGGTCTCCCCGTGTGCCTAAATGCTGGTTCCTCAGGCCTGATCCAGGGCACACGTAATTCCCAGGGACCATAGTGGTGTCGAGCTGTGCTGGTTGAACACAAGTCCTCAATTCACCCTTTTGCTGACACAGTCCCTTCAGTACAATCTTCTAAACCAGAGGATGGGGGAAACCTTGTCAGTATTTATCTCTTCTCTGTGGCCTTGCCTGTCCTAAAAAACTGAAAGGTACAGACAAACTCCATCCAAAGGTCTTACCATTAAATGGGAGTAGAAAGGGATGGTTGTGGGTGTGAGATGGGGCTGTGATGGGTTCTCCCTCTGGCAGTAATGAGCTGCTCCTGGAGCTGGATGCTGCCCAGTGTTCTCTGCACTTCATGGCACGTGTACTGCTTACTGCAGCACGCACCTGGGATGGTGGAGAGAGCCAGAGGGAGCAGTGAAACCAAATTGGCCATAGTGCAGAAGCTCAGCTGCAGAATGAGGTTGTTACTGCCCCTGGAGTGACAAGACGTTGGGGTGATGCCTGGCTCACTCTGTTGGTCTCTTCCATGGTTGCCACTCTGGTGTTCTAAGCTTGCAGGGACTGCGACGGTAAAAAAAAAATGACAGGGAAGGGAAGAAAGAACCAAAAAAATTAAAAACTATCCCAGCTGCTCTCCAGTATTTTGCCAGCTCTGTCACTTTCTCTCCCGGGCTGGATTCTCCTCCCAGTTGAAGCTCCAGAGATGCCTTGAATAGCCTCGGTCCTTCCTTCCTGTTCATTTTTCATGGTTTTTTTTCTCATATATAAGCAATTTCATTCTTTGCACAACCCAGTCCCTCCTTGCTGAGGTGCCTGATGCGGCAGTTTGTTAATTCCCCCCTCTCGCCCTGCCCCTGCTCACCCTCCCCGCTGCCAGAGCTGTGCAGGGAGCCTGCCTGTTGCTGTGGAGTCCATCTGATCATTTTTATTGACCACTTTCTAACTGATCACACTGTATCTGACACCTTGGGTGGGTGAAGCGGTGGGAGAGACGGCAGCAGCTGTAGAACCTTTGCTTGCTTGGCTGTGGTTTTTATTCCATACCCCTCCCCTTTTCTGTTGCTAATTGGGACTGGCTCCTGCTCACCACTCTTTATACAACCCAAGGACAGGCTTTTGTAGCTGATAGTTTGCAAATTATTAGTAATTTGATTTCAATTGGATGAATAACCCGTTAAAGCAAGACGTACGTTAGCCTCGGAAATCTAATTGGTGATAACGGCGTAGAGATGTGGAATGAGTGCTTGGTTCTGCTCCCTATCCCTTCCTCCTCCCCCCCAAAAAAGAAGATAATTAGAATTTAATTTCATTCTCACCTATTCATTTGTCTAAATATGGGTGTTTAATTATCCATCTCGGCAGATAGATGTTTCTGTCTCTACGTGGATCTGACCTATTCCTTTGGCATGAGGTTTTCCCTCCCCCCTACTTATTATAACTCTCCAATGCAGTGTTCTGAGTTGGAAGTTGAGCTCTGCTAAGTCTCATAATGAGCCACGGCTTCGCCCGACACACAGGATCACTGTCTGCAGCCTGCCCAAGTCAGTTGCTGCAACAAACCATGGGAAGTGACATTTTCTGGAAGGCTGAGAATGTAACTTAGAGACGGAACCCCAGGTGGAGAGTCGGGAGCCCAGGCAAGGTCCTGCTCTGATGTCGATTCCCTTTGCTGCCTGAGCAGAACATTTCACCCTCTGCTTGTGTCCCCTTAGGCAGTGCCACTGGGAGGTACCTGCCTATCTGCTCCCTGGCATTTGGGTGGGATGGGGACCCTCCTGTTACAGTACCAGTTGTGCAATCCCAGGACGTGAGTCAGAGAACTGGAAGCGACAGTTCCCGGGGTGGATGGGAGCTTTTGTACAAGGTGTAGGCGCTCCAGGAGTAAAGGGAATGTTGCAGCCCTGCTTGAGAGACCAGAATGAGCCCAGCAGTTTCACCTGCCAGGCGGTGTTAACAATGAACTGCGTGTTGTGAGCTCCAGAGCTGAGCATCTCTGGGAAGGAGAGGCGGGGACTTAGCTGGGCGTTAGGGTGAGGCGGGAGCGGTTACTGGTACGGCACAGCAGGATGCTCTGCTGCTCTGCATCTTTCTTTGCCAGCTACACAGGTTCTGTGAAGACCTTGTGGAGCACTCGTGTGGGTGTAATGGGAGCACGATGTGGTCTAGAGTGGACTATGGCCCACACTGCTTGGAAACACGTGTTGCCTTCAGAGATTGGCCTCTGGGGCCCGTGAGCTTAACCACAGGCTTTCTGGATTGTAACTTCTCCGTCAGGAAAGGGACCATGGAGTTTTCATCAGCTAAACATGGCATTTAATCTACGTACAGCTCAGGGCCAGACCCTTTCAGTTTTTTTGAGGGCATGCTGAAGAATATTTTATGGACAGAGAAACAAGCACAAGGTTCGTTTTCAGACCTGAAGTTCCATTTCCAGCTGGTCCCCCAGAGTTCATCGTGGTGCACTATTTGGAGCTGTCCCCACTTCCACTGTGCAGCTGCCAGGATCTGATTTGCACGGTGCAAGGTGCTGAGCTGGAATTAAAGGGGATTTATGAAGGTTTTGTGTATGTAGGAAATCTTGTATTCTGGGGAGCAGTGTGAAATCAGGCTTACCACCCTCCACTCTTCTTGTGAGCAGGCCAGACCCTTCCTGCCTGTTAGGGCCATAATGGCTTTGGCTGGCTTGAATTTGCTTTGAACTCTGGATTCACATCAGCTTAACTGGAAAGTCCAAATGTGTCCCAGAGTTTGATCAAGCTTCAGTTCATGGAAATTTTACTCAATGCCTCGGTTTGGCCTGTCCTTTCCAGAAAGTTTTTAAATGTTGTCTGAATTTTAACTTTGAAGAACACCTGCTATTGCTATAAGCTCAGTAGCTGGGAAGCACCCATTCCATAATCTCTTTGCAAATAAAACACTGGGAGGATGGAAAGCTGGGGTAGGTTTTCTAAACTTCCATGTGCAAGAAAGAAAAAGAATGGGAAAAACTGGGTATGTGTGGAACTACTAAATACAGTTTTGAGCACAGTTTTACTGGTAGAAGTTAATATCTACTAAAATCCAACAGTCCCCTTAAAGAACGACTCGCCTCTAATGGAACTATTCAGAGAGCAGCCAGACTCCCAGTCTTGCAGGAAGAGCACGAAAGGTCTGCTATCACATTAGTAAAACTTGCAGCACCATCATGTCTTGGATCTGAAATTATTTCCGTGCTGAGAGTTGTTTTCGCTTGATTTCTGAACTAGGCTGAAGCAGGGGCACCCATTCAGGAAAGCACTTAAACAGACACTCAAACCTGCGTTAAGTCCCATTGACTTCCCTGGTCATGCTTAAGTGTCTTCTGGCCCAATTTAAAGCACATTCCAGTTGGAGAAAAAGCACTCTCTTACTTCAGCAGGTTTTAAATTAGGCTTCTTCTGCCGTCAGATGGTCTTCAGCTACACAGTGTTGCTTTTTCTAGTTGAGGACAGAGGCAGGAGTGTTGTGAGGAGACACAAAACGCGCACAAAAGTGCATTTACTTCTGCAAATATCTTGTGATATTTGTGATATCTTGTGATATTTGAAGCCTCTTCTGTTTAATGCTTTTGGGAACCTACAGCTGCAGGAGCTGATTTATAGGCGCAGCGAGGAACCAGCATGTGCACTGGCAGATGCTGAGAGACGTGGGAGCGGGTTTGTGCAAGGATACGGGCTTGCTTGCCAGTTTGGTCTCAGATGGCTGTGGTTCTCATCAATCATGTTGACACAGAGAAACAGTGGTGGTCACAGACCTCCTCTGGGTGTCGGGGGAGATCAGTGCTCCCTGATATCGAGTGGAGACACCAGACCACAGAAGGTCAAGCATCTGCCTTAGCCTTCTGGGTTGGGGTAGACGCTGTCTAGTAGCAAGGGGATTAAAAAAACCCAACCAAACCAACAAAAACCAGCCCCCATGGCTGCTCTGTCTTAATTTAGGATATTGTTCATTGCTATTCCTGCTTGTCAGCAGGCAGAGTGACAGAATATGTGAAATTAATTTCCGAGGTGGGAAATTGCTAATAATTTATTTACAGCTGGGGTGGGTGTGGAGGAGGGAACACAGCACAGACATATTTGGGTTTTCTTCATAAAATGTCAATGCTTAGCTCTTTCTGTTTCCTCTGAACGTGTCCTATTAGTTGAGACAACATCCTGCAGTCCCTACGCCTGTTAGAGAGGCTGCACGCAGCCAGGAGAAGCTCTCTCCCTGCTGCACAGCTGCAGGTCTCCTGTTTCCAGCAGTGAGTCCTGCTGGGGTCACTTGGCCTGCCCTGTGTGTGCAAGGTGGCTCTTCACAGCACCCACAGCTCACCAGGAGGCGGTGGTTGTGGTTGAGAGTGAGGGAGAGGGACTTGGAGAGGATCACGGGTGGGTTGTCATGATGGAGCAGATCTTTTAAGTGGCAAGAGATGCAGTGCTCAGCGTGTGCCATTGACCTCTCTGTTTGTTTATTAACAGGATACACACCCACTGGGATTTAAACATCTCCTTCCGAGAGACCTCTTGCAGGTACCATTTTGGGGCACCCTCTTTGTATGGTAGGCTAAGAGTTTATGATATGTTACTGGCATATGGATGCTCTTAGATGTAAATGAACGTTTCTGTCAGTGCTGTTTTGTTTTTTCTTCCTCCTTTCTTCCTCTTTCTCTCCTTACTACATCTCCTTTCTTTTGTTTTTAATTTGGGGGAAGTTGTCTGGGGGGGGGAAACAGTTTCTTTTATGTGGGAAGAGAAAATTGATCAGACTTGTAAGAAAGCCCATTATTGGTTTTGATACGTTTACTGTGGTCCCTTTTTGGAAGAATGCAAGGTTGGGGTGGCCCAGATCTATTTCCTGATGTGAGAGATGTGGGAATCTGTATCCCATTTGGGAAAGGGATTCTTTGTGCAGAAGGCTCATTGAAGGGCAGACTGATGCTCCTGAATTGCTTGAGAGTCACAGTGTTGTGCCAAGTCAACTTGAAAGCAGTGATACCTTAGAAGGTGGGCACGTGACTGCACAGGGCAAGAGTCGTTGGATGACAGATGCTTTAGATAACATGATAGCACCGAGACACTCTGGTCCTGCAAAAGCTTCTGCATCTTGGCTCCGACTGCAGTGTTGAAATTTGAAGTGTTGGAGCCAGTGGGACTCTGCATTTGGGAACATGAAGTACGAATGGGTTGAACTGCAGCTGCAGGAGTGCAGTGGAGGGGTATTTACACGTCTGCTTGGGAAAAAGTTGACACTGCAAACATGACAAGTATTTTACAAGCACAAATAAAAGAAATGACAGAATTGTCTGAATTGTGAGAAGAGAAAGATTGTCAAACCAGTCTGGTAGGTTGGCTTTAAATTCTGGTTTCCTGCAGTAACAGATACCCTAAGAAGGTGGAAATTCATAAATGGAAGACATCCAGTTACAAAGATGAATATTCCTTTGTGACCTCTGGGTCAGTTGATACCCTGAGCACACTGCATTTTATTTATGTGTTGCTAGTAGTCATAAACTTTTCTAATCCTCTAAAAATAGAGCTGCAGAAATTTGCTTCTGCACTAGAAAAGAAAAAATGGAATTTTGATATTTCTCTTCTATACTGAATCACCACATCAGAGTGAAATAGTTGAGCCTGGCAGGTACTGCTTGTTTTCCAGTGGGGAGTGAAGGGTGGAAAATCTGAACTGATTCATACTCCATTAGGGAACGGGTGAGGGCAAAGGTATTTAAGTAAGCACAGGCTTTTGCCCTGAAGCATAAAGCCCCATAATTCCTAAAATTTACAATGCTAAGAATACAAAACCCCTCCCTGATCAGTGAGCATCTAGAAGCCAGTCCAGAAGGCACATCTCACCCAGCACTCTGTGAAAAACAGCTGAAGTTTTTTTGTATGGCAGCCTTTAGAATAAAACCTCTGATTTGTTGCTATAAGCTTTTGGGACTCTGAAATACAAAGGAATGGATTCCTTCCAGGCAGACCCTTTCATGATAAATTTCAGCCTAGAGCAGAGTTTTATGGCTGAGTTATAAACTCATAAAAGACAGAGGTTTGTAATGGAAGTGCTGACACAAACCTTAATTAATAGCCACGTGAACAAGGATTCTACACAATGGCAACTAAAGGTGCAAACACCTTTGGAAATTAGAACCCTTCTCTTAAAAAAAGAAAAAAGAACTTGCAATGCACAGAATAATGATGCAATAATGCAATAATGGTCTGATTTTTGCGTCAACAAAGTAAACTTCTTGGGCTTCCTCAGCTTAACTGTTCCCTTCAGTTTAGCTCTCTCCTGGCAGAAACATTGGTAGTTCTGCCTGGCCATATAGATTTTGCTTTTGCAGATTAACTGGTTATTCCAACTATCAAAAGCTGTGCCCATCCAGCTAGTTCAGAAGAAAGCAACGTGTATTATGCTGTGTGGTAAAGAAAGTAATTTGTGTGGTTATGTGTCGGTATGGAAAAAGGTTGAACGTATTGAAGTGTCCTAAATTGCCACACAGTTCTGCAAAACATCTGGCATGGCTAAAATACATCATGGGGTGGCACAAAGGTTTAGTTGACCTTTGTTCTCAGTGACCTGCATAATTCAGCAGATGGGAGTTACACAGGTCACCCCAAACCCCTGCCAGGAAATCGTTACCAAGCATCACACCTGCATGAACACAGTCACTGTGCTGCTTTAAATCCAGCCGGTCTGAGAACTGCCATCTTTATTTACCCGCCTCTTTGTCATAAGTTTGTCTTTGATCTTCCTTTCCAAGTTGTCAGAGGATACTGAGATTCATTGGATTTAGCAAAAGACACTTAATTGGGTACAAATCATTCTATACTCAAAGAACTAAAAGCTCGAGATGGAGGAATTGTCCTGAAAGGGGAGATTAGGATCTCTCCTTGTCCTGCCAGGTGATTTGCTCCCTTCCCTTTTAAGCTTTGAAGTTAATACAGGTTTGAGTTTTCTTTTACAGATAGACTTCCTTTAAAACTGCTTTTTTAAGACAGAATTCCCTTGCATGGATATGTTGTTCCTGGAATAATTTGCTGAAATGTGCTAAAGTTGCTCAGTAAATGATGCACTTCTCCTTTTATTTCAAGACAAGCCTGTCAAATTTTGAAATAGTAAACACAAGGTTAAAGTCTGGTCTCCACCACAAGCTGCCTACTCTTCTCTCCCATTGATTCCAGCATGAGTCACAGTTGCTCAGCACCAAAACCTTTCTGAGGCTGAGGCATCTCATGAAAATAAATTGTGGAATAAAAAGGAGTTCCAGGGAGGAAAAGGATTTTCCTTCCATTTGTTTCCACTTGATACCTTGAGGGAGCTGCAGGGAGGTGAGTGAGAAATAGATAAGAGGCCATGCATGTTAATACCATGCAGTGATGCAGCTCAGGGTGGAATAAACATTTTGGCCACCTGAGAATTTCAAGACAGTGTCAGTGCAATTAAACCATCCCTGTTTCCAAGGAGGTCGAGAGTTATTTACTGTTGCCCTCATTAAAGGTGGCCTGACTGGAAGGCAGGAAGGTGGTTTGTAATTTGGTTAAAGCTGCATACAGAGGCAAGGAGTGCAGCTGAGAATTGAGCCAGGCATCTCGACCTTCAGCCACATATTTTAACTTCTGTCTGCGTGGTCAACAAACTCTGAAAGAACATCTGAGGCAGCGTTTCTGAAAGCCCTGCGCTGGTGCAGGCGTAAAACAGCAACAAAGGAAACAGGCAGGAGCATGCAGCAGTCTCTTCACTGCCCTAGGAACAAAAAGCCACTTGAGGGGACACTCCAAGCTTACTGGGCCTGCCAGGGGATAACTTTATCCATGTGTACGCCACATAAAGGCTGCATAAGGAGATGGAAGCATAACAAAGGCATCATTTGCCCAGAGCAAATAAAATGCATTTAACAACCGCAGTTTAAACGAGGATTACAGTGATGTGTAACCAGCCTTTCTGGATGGGCATGAACCTTACCAGAATGTAAGTCAGACAGGCAGACATTTGGCCAAGAGCCTGCGTATCCGTGTGTGTTTAAATCTGACTATAACATACTTAGTGGGCCTTTCCATGTTGATTTAACCCTGGCAGAAACCCTTACTCAGCCAGAACTGAGTTCAAACAGCAGTGCTTAGCTGGGTTGTTACCTGTACATGTTTGCTCCAGCTGCACACTTCTTAGAGTGCTGTATGTAAGGAGAAATTAAACAAGTCTAGTCAAGAAGGAAGAGGATATTAAAGAAATCAGGCCAAGTGGAAGAAGCAGATGAAAAATACATGGGAAATGGGACAGGAGAAGCTAAGTAAAGGGAAATACACTAATTTAGCTCATTCCTTTGGAAAGATACAGAGGGAGACAAAAAGAAAACAGCAGAGAATTGAAAAGTAGATGGTTCTGACCATGTCAGGGCTGCTCCTGACTCAGCAGAGTATTGTGTGTGATGCAGGTGACGTTATCAAATGCTAGAGCATCCTGCTGCTCTGCCCTTTAAGGATTGATATAGGATGGCTTCTTGGCTGTCTTTTTATTTATTTTTCCTGGTAAGCTTTTGCCTTGTAATCTAGGAGACCTGAAGGAGGTACTAAAAGGTCACAAGAAGTTTTTAGCAGCTGGAAGCTAGATGTGACCCCTTAAATCCCTGTAGTCTTGAGCATCTGCTGCTAAAAGAGCTGGTATTTATCAGATAAGCGCTTTTAAGTTACAGCACAAAAATCAGACAGTGGCAGAGAGACGAGAGTGCCTTCAAATGGGGACCTGCCTTCACCCTTCCTTGTCAGTCACTGACTCCTGCCACGACACCCGTGGACAGCAGGGGAGAAGCAGTAGCCCCAGCTGAAAAAGCAGATAGTGAGCTCAACAGAACAGAATGAGTCAGATCTTGTCCGTTTGATTTAAGTCAGGGCAGAGAAGACTGATGAGATACCAACTGTATGGAGACATGCAGAGCTGTCTCCATAACTCATAATGACTTTGGAGGACAACTGTGAAGCTGCCTCTTGACTGTATGCTATAGAAAACTTGAAAAAATCCCAGTGGAATACCACAGAATGTATTATCCATGACTTCTGGGTTGGTATGGGAAGGACAGTTATTTACCATGGGACTGAATTTGGCCTTTCCAGATTATTTCTGCTGCAGCTTTGGGATGTAGACTGCTTGAGGAAATGTTTTAATCCTCATTTGAGTGGAATATACAAAGAGCTCTCACCTTTGTAACTGTTAAAGCTGAGAACCAGGACGTGCTTCCTGAAGCAAAGCCAACGAGTACAAGGAAGCTCTTGGCTAATGCCACTGTTGTTGGCAGTCAAGGCATGGCCATGTAGAGACAATATGCTGGAAGGAAAGGACTTTCCAGATGGGTGAACTCAGTTTGTTCATCAAACAGTGCCATACCTGTTTGATTTTAGACAATAGTTGCCCAACAAGTAAATGAATGTGTTCTTTTGTTCAACTGCAAGAAGAGAAGTAAACCCACAGCAAATCCACATAGTTGATAGACATTAACAAGAACATTCTGTGTAAGAATCAAGAGCGTTTGGGAAGGTTCAGTCGAGGAGCTAAGCCTCCAATTCTGTAGGAAAAAAAAAATATGAGCAACCTCTGCTTTGCTTGTGTTTGCTCACCCACAAAGCATCCATGTGAAGTTTGGAAGTGTAGATACTGAGAGAACATGGGAGGTGCTGCTGCATATGGGCCTGATGTTCCATCAGCTGCTTCTTGGAGAATGAATGACAACAGGACAGACTCCTGGCTCTATGCTATAGAGTGTATGGTTTCCTTTTACTTGCGGATCTAAACCCTCAAAAGGTTGATACTGTCAGGAAACAAAAAAAAAAGTCATTCTTGACACCATCTCGCTGGAGGGCACTGATGAATTTAGTTCTAGAAGCTGCGTGTGTTCCTGGACTCCACAGAGGCTGCTGGCAGGACGTTCCCTGAGGCCCATGCGAGCGGGTGAATTAGGCTGGGGATTTTAAAGGAGTCATGTAGAGCAGAGTTCCTCAAGTTGCCATTGCTTCTCCCTTTCCTGTAGGGATAAGGCCAAACAAGGCCTTTGCTATGGCCTTGATTGTGCAGATTCTGGAGCAGAGATATTTGTAGGGCAGAATGGATGAATGGGGAGGAGAAAATGAAGACCTATTAATTTACTGAAAAGTGTTATTTAATCTGGAATAATTATTCCATTATTTCATTAGCAGTGCTTTTTGCTCTTATGTTCATTCCCGAGGAAGATTCATTTGGCTTTAGGGATGAGTTAGGGAACGGAGGCCATTTATGTACTAGCGGAGAGTCAGAGAAATGGTAAAGGTGACTAGGTAGCTGATAAACTAGGTTTACCTTTCATTTGAGAGCTAGAAGAACACAATTATCTTAAAAATGACATGTGCAAGAAAAGAGGTTCATTACCTGCAAGAAAAAAAAGGAATGTTTATTCAAGAGTAATTCTCTTCATATTTTTCCCCCATGTGTTGTCATCTCTAGTGTTACCTGTCATGGGAGGGAGAGTATAACAGATCTTTTGAGATTCTGGAGGAACCAAGCATGCGAAGGCATCTTAAGACCGTGGTATATTGTTGAGATACATATAAGTTTGGTTTGGGGGAAGCATTCTTGGAGTAATTCAGCTGCGCAGAGTGAGTGAAAAGAGAATATTTTCCTTCTGCTTTTTGATTGTATGTTGGATCAAAATTTCAAGGGTGTGTTTCTGGAATAGGAGGTTTTCTGACCTCCCTCTTTACACCCTACTGTGAGATGGAAAGGATTCAAATGTAAGTCTTGTCCTTAATACATGAGATTTGTGAGTGATTCCTGTAGATCATCAGTTCCCACTGGTCATTGTCTAAACACATCCTATCACCCATTTAAAATCAGTCATCTCAGCATTTTAATATTTCATCAGTTCAAAGCAGGCAGCTTAATGAATTGAGAAAATGAGAATTTGGGATATTTAAAGAGACCTTCTATCCATTAGGCACACCAGCTGCATGTCAGTGACACATTCTTTTTATTGGCTGAGCAAAACTTTTCTATTTGTCTGTTACTGAGGAACATTTGGAACACAGCATCTAGACGAGTCCAAAACTTCAGGGAACGCTCTACATGTCAGCAGGACAAGCCTATTGATTTTGGTGCAAGTCAGACATGCCAAAAAGTCTGTCAGGAGAAAAATCAGGACCTCCAGGCTGCCTGGTGCTGCAGGCAGAGGAGTTGTTTGGCCCTTCCCTGCACTTGCATGAGTTCAGCAGGAGCAGCTGCTTGGCTTAAGAGGGTGAAGCTGGGTGTGACTTGGATTCTGACAAGGAACAGAGTTTGAGAAGTGTTTTTTGAGAGATGAGTTTGGAGATCCAGCATGGGAGAGCTAGGAGTTTAGGGTAGGCAGGGATGATTACATTGGGGTTAACGATGCTCTGGGGACCTGAAGGAAGGGTTTATAGATTTGTGTGGGAACACCCTAAGCCCCTGGGAAACGATGGAAAGGAAAACAAAGAGACACTGAACCTCTAGGATGAGGGAGGGATCCAGTATGAGTTGTGGGAGTCCATGAAGCAGGGAGTACTGGAGGTTGACTCACAAGGTCTGTGTAGTGAGGAGGCAGGGGAAGGGCAGAACAGAGACAGTTTTAGGTACTCGCAGTAAGGGGGTGTCACAGGTATATGCCACGCCATCCTCCAGCTGTATTTCTGCTTGCCATGGTTGCCTTCCTTATTCTCTTAGTGAAACTTTTTTTTATTAGTGGCCAAGGTGAGCTGCAGCCTGTGCTCGGGGAGGAGGTGATCAATAGCATGGGCTTGATGGATGTTCAGAGGAAAACTGTACAGACACTTGCAGAGACTGTGGCAGATGAGCCGATGAAGATGGACCATTATGGAAAATCCTTCTGAACTCTGGTGAATTTGTGTTGGGTTGCTGCCCAAAAAATGTGTGCATAGAAGGCAGAAGTCAAAGATGTTTTCGAGGGAGTAGCCATGTGTGTACTCGGATGCACATCTGCACTAAGAAAAAAATGGCAGGTGGGAGAAAAGAGTCTGTAACTAACCTTCAGGCTTCTTGCCAGCGTGGGGTACTGGGTTCCATGTCCTTAGGAGAGGAAAATAGCACAAGATCTTTATGAAAGTGCTGTTGAACACATAGCTGGCTACAAAACGCTGTTGCCAGGTAGTTGTGGGGTTTAAGGCTTTAGCAGCAAGTGGAGATGAACTCAGGAAAATAAGGAGAGGGAGGCAGCAAGTGCATCACAAGGTAGCTGGTTTGCCACCAGTTTGCCACACTGCAGTTGACAAAGGGGCAGGGCAGAGTTGCTGAGGCTGCCCAGCTTATGCCACCTGGAGCGTGGGGAGAGGGATGGGGAGAGGCAGTAAGGCACAGAGAGAAGGAGGCAGCCTCTCTGCTCCTCAGAGCTGCACATATATACGCTCCCTTGCATCCAGCTTCTTTGCCTGGGGCTTATCTGCCTGTCTCTGATGGAAAAGTGACACAGCCTGTCAGCAGGTCACGCTGCCTATTGTTTAATAGGGAAACAAACTCTGCTGCTCCCCCGTGCACCCCCGGCTCCATCCACTTCTTTATTAGTCACCTGACCAAAGCCTTCAAATCCTTGACCCAAATCCTCCTGTGCCCAGCTTTAGGTCTTATCCTGCTCTGGCTGTTCTGTCCACCGCCGACCTGAGAGGAAAGGTATTGGCTGTGCGCTGCGTGATTAGAGAGATGTTGCTGGATGTTTGGAGCTGTGTGCAAGGTGATAAGCAGGAGCAAGGGAGGAGGGGAGGAGCCCTTGATCAGTCTGAGCTGCGAGCTTTCCCTGATCCACATCCCTCCTCTCTTTCTGCTGACTCAGTGACCCCAGTTTTACTGCCTGGAAGTGTCAGAGGCAGTGACCTTGCCTGTCTGCTCAAGGACCTCTGGCACTCAAAAGGCCATGTCAGGGCAAAGCAAGACATGCTGAGGAGAAAGTTATTTTGCAGAGTTTCTTATCCCAAGATGACTCTCAGCTCTGCTGGACTGGAAGATGGTTAATCCTGCACTGATTGGGTGCTGTGCGTGTAGCAGCGGGTCAGAGCGGTCACCTTGTCAAATGCGCTTTTTTTCTTTGCCTGGGTAGGAAGGTTTCCATACTAGTAAGGAAGAAGCTGAGTGGATTCATCAGCTCTTGGGAATAAATCGATTATTTTACACCCAGAGCACTCGATTCGGTGCGGTCAGGGTTCTGAGATGGAGGGTGTCTCTTTGCTTCCTGGTGGGCAGAGACACAGGTCACACATTTTTTTTTCTCTCTGAGCTGCCACTATTAACTGGGAGTACGATAGGGTGATTTTCTGACAGGTTCTTTGCAGGAGGTCAGACAAGGTAGATATAACAGTCCCTTCTGGGGCTTGAAATCAATGAATCTCTGATTAAATGGCCCACAGATGCTGGACATTGCAGGCTGAGGGAAAAGGAGTGATATTGGTGGCATTTTATGTGGGAGCTGCGGTCGGGTATTTCTCCTGCAGCAGCACAATGGCCAATGATCCCCAGACCAGCTCTGTCTATTTCTGCCTCCTTCTAATGATCCCCAGATTTACCTGCACGAAGTAGGGAGACAGAAGGTGGATTTTTCTCAAGGGCTGGGCTGGAGTGCGTGTGTTTCTTTGGAAATTGGTTGGTTGGTTTGTTTGGGATTTGAAAGAAATGCTCACTAAAAAAAATATGAGGGCCTTTGAGTGGCTGTTTTACACCAGTCCTGACATTACATAGTTGTGCTGTTACATAAGGTTGTTTCTCAGAGCTATAATGATGCAACAGTATTTATAGACCAATCTGGGTTTTCCTTTTAATGGCTTCCATAAAAAGCTCATTATTCCCTTCACACAGTTGCTGACTGATTTACATGCTTGTCCTGTCCCTGGGCATGTGCTCCAGTTTGGGTAGCCCTGAGCGACACACTCCACTGTCTGCTTGTGCTAAATGACTCTAACAACACTGGCTGTGACACTGGTCTCATCCTTAACACCAGAAACTTGTCTTTTGGGCAGATGATGAGGAAAGGGGAGAGGAGGTCGACAGAGAAGAAAAAAATCACTCGTGTTTCTGCAGGTTCTGGCAATACTGTCAACTCCTCAGAGCTGCAAAGCCTTTATCATTCCTGGCGTGTCGACCTGGCCAGGCAGGGGATGTGGCCTGGCTAGAATGGGTGCATATGGCACATAGGGGGAAGTCACTGCAGAGTAAATGAGTCTGTGAACCTCTTACCTCAGCTGGGGGTGCCACTGAAATATACTCTTGAACTGGACTTGTGTCTGGTCAGGCTGGGAGTGAGGAAGGAGAATAAAGCCCCTGTGTGTTCCTTGGAGTGACAGAGGAGGGTTGGTGTGCAGGACGCATGGGCACGCACCTGCCCTGAGCTCCACTTGCCCTGCCTCGATCAATGTCCTTGCGTCTTTCCCCCTGCAAGCCCTGACATTCCTCCTTTTGCATATTGGATTTTTTTTTCTTTATTGTAGGGAGGGGCAGAGGGTCAGGACAGTTTTATGGCAACTGTATTGATCAGTAAAATTTAATATAATCTCTGCACTTACCGTGTGATTGTTAAGGGGAGGGAGAACCGGTGAAACATATTTAAAAAGAAATATTTTTCAGTTTTATTTCTTCCTGTGCTACTTTTCTGAGTCTCTCTTCTTTTCCAAACCTGCCATCAAACTCCTACTTTGCATCCCTTCAAGGACAGTCATACATTTCTGACTGGGTTTTTCCAGTTTGCCTTTGATTTGATTAAGTATTAGGAGAAGACTTAGCCAGTCTGGTCCAGTGCTAGATTCATTCACCATTTTCTTAGCTAACTGTCTTGCACTTTCTGCATCTATGGTATTTTATGTCTACTGAGAATATCACTCCCTCTTTTTTATCTCAGATATATGTGGAACTCCTATTGCTGAAGTACCAGGTTACCTCTTGGTGCCTGATGCCTCCCACTCACGGTGCCCCTGTGCATCCCCTTGTGTAGAGCGAACGGCAGCACAAGGTGATTAACTGACATACCAGCAAAATCTGGGCAGGAAATTGGAGCAGAAAAATGACAGCTTGAGTTTCATATTGATGCGAAATACCCTAGCCACTGGAGCAGCCTTTTTTGGGTAGTGCTGAGTGGTGCTGCACCACGGGTGAAATGCCTCCTCTACACAGTGACCTGCACTTTTTTATGCCTGATACCGAGCACTCAGAGGTTATTTTATGTGATCTTGCAGCTCAGAGCGTGGGCAGAGCAAACCCCGTCTGCCAGCAGGATGGCGAATCTCAGAGGCACACGGGGCTCATTCTGGCTCACCCTGTGAGGAGGAAGGGACATGGCATTTGTAGTGGGGCTGCTGTTACTATTGCCTCCTTATTGTGAAGAGAGCTGCAGCAAACCAGGGAGGCAGCCACTACTGAAAATTATTTTGACCAAATTTTCTCCTTCCCCTCTCCCTCCTCCTCTTTGCAATCACTCTTTGCAGTCACTTTGAGCAGCGTGTTGCGAGAATCACCAGACCCTGCGGGCGCCTGGCTGCCTCTGCTCGATGCAGAGACTCTGACACTGATTTATATTTTGGTTAATTGTCTCCATCCATTAGTCTCCTCGTCCTTCTCCTTGTTAAAAGATGCAGTTGCTGCTGCTAATGTCTGTAAACGAAACACATTTAAAAGGCATTGCTCCCAGTCTGAATCTGGCTTGGGTTAACAATCGCTGGAAGTTGCCACCTCCCGAGGATCTCAAGGACGATGTCTCCACTCAGGTGTCCTACAGGGGCAGGGCAGCCCAGGTGTTTGCCAGCACCTCTCTGCTTACCCTCACTCAAGGGGCCAAGAGACCGAGGTGTCTGCCCCACTTGTCTTGTCTCCTGTCCTCTGTAAATCACTGCCTGCTGAACGTGCTGGCAGGGCTGGCTCCAGAACCGGAGGAGAAGATGGCTCTCAGCAGATGTATGGGACTAGTTTGCTGGGGCCGTTTGAGATTGAGGTGATGTGAGTGGAGTGATGGTCCAAATGCTGGTCAACATGAGGACCAGCGGACAAGACAGGACCAGAAGGGGTCTTGGAGCAATAGCTGCTGGCTTCAGTCGCTGCCAGCCAGAGGCTTATGGTGCAGGTGTTGCTCAAAAGAAGGTTATTGTTCCCAGAAGTCAGTCACAAAAGATTGCTGCATGTCTGGTTACCACAGCCTCCCTGAAAGGGCTTGCTCCTAATTAGTTTATACATCCTAAGGGATGGCTGCAGTTAGCAAATCTGACAGTTCAGTGGCAGACCTCCTGATGGACTTCTCCTTCCTTGAGCACAGGTTGTGGCTCCTTACCTGGATGGGATGACATTGCTCATGCAGCATCTGCCAGAAATGACAGAACTGCTGGGTTGGCTCTTGTCCTGCAGGTGATTCTCTGCGGTCTCCACGGATGAGTCAATGGATGGCTATGGCATCTTGTCCCAAAGAGACACCTTCTGTCTGGGTGAGGGTTCCACCAGTTGTTGATGTGGCTGTCTCTCCCCTGGAGTGCCTTTTCCTGTAACCACTGCGGCTATCAAATGACCACTGGTGGACCATTATATTGCCATTACAGAAAGTCTCATCAGAACAACCAGCTTTGGGGGAGACAGAGGACCAGTTAGTTCCATTAAACATAGACAGTGCAGCAATCAAAACATTTATAGAGAACATTAGCAATGTTTTTTTTTTTAATCTTCAGTGGTAATTTTTGCAGCCATTAGTTATTAGCACATCTCACTGCTGCTTTGCAGAGCAGGCTCCTTATGTCAGAGCACTGGGATGTGACAGGGAATCTTAGACTATCAGCTCTGAGCTGCAGCTCAGCTGCAGAGTTATGCATGTTGTCCTGACTAGACTCCCAGAGTCCTGCACCAGTGTTCACTGGGTTTGGGTGTGAGGTTTTAGGTTGAGAAAGACTATTTTTTGTTTTTTTCCCAGACCTGGCATGGAGCCTGCAGCACACGCCACCTCCTCTGCCACCGTGCCCCTTGCAGTTTTCTTTTGTTGCCAGTGTAACAGGTCAAGGGTACAGTGTTTTCAGGAATGCCTACCAAGGTCAGGTGGCCATTTTATTGCATTTCAGCTTTCATTCCATGCTAAAGAACCATTTGGACTTGGCCCTTAAAGCTTCATGGTTGCTGCTTGCAGCATGCTTGGCCCGAGTGGTGGTGCAGGAGTGAGCTGCTCAGTTGCCTGTGGCTTAGGCAAAAACCTGTCACGGCTTCCCTGCATTCCTGGTAAATGGATCTGGTGCTCCAGTGCTTCTCTCTTCATTAGGACTTGAAAATTGCCCAGGCCATAATAATATCCAGCCACTTCTCCAACTGTTGCTTTTGGTAGCAAGACAGAAGCTAGTGGCAGAGTGGGAATTCTGCGGGATGGAAAGCAGCTTGCAAAAGCCTAGGACGTTCTTTTCGGTGGATAAATGGGCAAGGAAAAGGCAGGATAGGTCTCTGGTGTGTTTGGTGGGAACGGGCACTTACACATCACCACTGTCAGCTTGACTCCTTGTTACAGGGTCTCCCTTTTGAGGCCAGGTTCATTTACAAGGTTTGTGCCACTTGCGGCTGTTCTAAAACTGCAGAGCTGGCCTTGAGGGAGGTCTACAGTCTTGGGTAGCTGCTGCCTTTCCTGTATTTCTTAGGAGGAGGAACATCTTTGAGAAGGTGGGATCTCACTCCTTCATCAGCAGCCATCACACGCTTTGCCACACAAGCAACTCCTCATCTTTTTTTAACTTTTTACTCCTCCCCATAGCTGCTAAGTGAGATGTCAAAAAACCAGGATGATGGATTCAAAGAGAGAATGAGCAACAAACAGCACGTCATCTGTAGTTGAAAGCAGCAACTGGAGTTTATCTTTAGTGGACATGTTTAGATTCGCTGTTCAGATAGAGGACAGGGTGAATTTTAGCCTTCTGGATTGAGGTTAAATGTGTATTGCATTTGAAGTTGAGACTCAAAAAATCTGCAAGTTCTTTTCTAAAACTTTGCCCACCAAACTAGCAGAAATACCTGAAAAACATGTCTTGTGATCAGAGCTTTGATCATCCTGAGCCAGGTATCAGAAGAAAGGTCTTACGAGACTGTCAATAACACCAGTTTGAAAGCAAATCTGGATGAGGCTCACCAGCCACATGCCTTCTGAAATCCCTGACAGCGAGTACTCAGTTTTGTACCCTTCGTTTTACTGCGAGAACAAAACTTGCTGGTGCGAGATGGAAGTGCCCTTTCCAGTTCCCCTGCTGCTTGGAAACATACCTGTGATACTGTGGGTCCCCAAACCATTAATTACCCAAACCCATGCAAACTGAATGTTGCCATGGCAACCTGCAGCCCTACAGAAGGCTATTTGTCTCCTCCTTGACCTTTCAGGAGATCTGTATCTTGCTCAAGCCCCCTTCTCTCTAATCCGGTTTTTAAAATATAATATTATGCTACTGGAAGGGATCAGACCTTTAATCTGATTGTGTGTGCATGTGTCAGTGCATGGGTGGGGGCGTGCCTGCATTAACTGGCACCCAGCAGCGGCTCAGGGACCAGACAAAGGAAGAGCAGAGTGTGATGCTGCCCTGCTGGGGCTGCAAGTGAGCACCTGGGTGGAATGACTGGCTTCACACAGATGGGGGAACCTCAACATGGGAAGGACTGGTCCCCTCCAGTTCCCTTAACCGTGGGCTCCTTCCCACCGAGGTCGTGCGAGAATTGCGCTTTTGCCGAGGAGGGCTTCAGCGCCGATGCTGTCGCTCCCATTTTGGTTGCCCTTCTAGTGAGCCTAGGTCCCTGCCTTCCGTTGCACTAGTCACTGCACCAGACCGAGCAGATAGGTTTCAGGCTTTACTATGTGTGTGTTGGTATCTCCAGAGTGCGTGTCCTGGATATTTTTTTGCCCGTTGTAAAAGCCAACAACATTCTGGCTTGTATCAGGAATAACGTGGCCAGCAGGTCTAGGGCAGGGAACAGGACAAGAAGAAATGGCCTCAAGTTGTGCCAGGGGAGGTTTAGGTTGGACCTGAGGAACAATTTCTTCCCCACAGGGATTGTCAAGGGCTGGCCCAGACTGCCCAGGGCAGTGGTGGAGTCCCTGTGATGCCTGGAGGGGTTTCAAAGCCATGGAGATGTGGTGCTGAGGGACGTGGGTCAGTGGTGACCTGGCAGTGATGAAGGGAACAGTTGGACTTGATGATCTTCAAGGTTTCTTCCAACCAAAGTCATTCTGTGATTCCTTCTGAGGGAAGGATTGATTGTTCCTTGGCTCTGCCCACTGGAGCCCTGAGCCCATGAGTTTGTTGCCTGTTCTGTATATGACAAGGTTACTGTGAGCAAGTTAGGTGGTGTGTAAACCCAGAGGAACAAAGAGCCTTTTCCCTAAGAGACTTGCTGTCCTTTGAAAACACTGTCCTGTACTGTGAGCAAATTGAAGGCACGGACAATACCCTGTAAGCTGGGCTGAGTGAGAGGGTCTCATTTCTGTGCTGTGCCACTTGTCCGGGTCACGCTCCGCTCTGCTCAGCTCGGTGCATCGAGAGGCAGCGAGTGGCCTGGCCGCGTCTCTCAGGTGGGCTCCGGTCGCTGAAAAATAGTCCTGAGCCAACAGTTAGGAGTAAAGAATGAGGAACAGGACTGAGGAATTGGGGACTGGTTAGCGAAAGGGAATCGGAGCTGGAGGGCCAGTGTCAGCCCAGCCCAGGTGTGGGCACTAACCCAGCACACGTGCTCCCCCTTCCCCAGACTGCAGGCGGGTGCTGGGCGACTGGTGGGTGCTGGGCGACTGGCGCGCTCTGCCCAGGGCAGCACGTTGGTCAGTGTGCAGTTTGCCTACCCAAGAAGGTAAGTGTCTGGTTGAATTTGTCAGGTGGCTGTTTCTGGGATTTTTATGGCAAACAGAGGAGGTGGGGCTGAGGGAGATGTTTCCCTGTCTCATGTTGTAGGACTGGCGTCTGCGACTGTGATTTGGCTGAGGTGTTCCCCTCAGGGCTGGGGGATAAGGGAGGGCCTGGGCAGGACTGAGCTGGGAGGTTTGACCAGGGTGAAGGTCTAAGTCACGTTTTGCAACTTCTGGTACGTGGACTAAGCAGATCTCCCAAAGGCTGTGGTAGTGCTGTGTCTTTCGTCCTCTCTCTGGGCCAGCCAGCAGGAGACAATGTGGTTTCAGGGCTGGGGCTGCAGTTGCAGTGCTGCAGTCCAAAGCAGCCAGTGTGCAGGTTAATTTCTGCAAATTGCTGGTAGCTGGGCAGAGCCCTTCTCCCCAGCTAAGGCATCGAGTCACTGGTGGTGTACCTGGAAAACTGAGACTCGATTAAAAGTTAAACTTTCACTACCTTTATTAAATGGCACGGGGATGAAAGCAGTTGGTTGGACTTTGCTCTGTGAAGTTCAGGAAGATCTCTTTCAGAAATTCTGTTTCTTTACTATCTCATGTAGTCGTGGGTAAGGTGGAGGTGGCCGAGTTCTCAGCTGCAGAACGAAAGCTGGTGTTTTATTGTGTTGATCCAGCATGGTGGTAGAAGGTTCTGTGTGGTCTAAGCAGAGCCTTACGCAAGTGTGTTCCCTGTTAGAGATCCAGACGATTACTGGAGTCTGACTGCAGCTCTGTTGAGCCATATTTGCTGGGGCCAGCTTGGCCTACAGGATCTTAAAAGATGCTTTAAAGTCTTCACCTGTGCAGGAAAGTATCTCAATTTTACATAAGAAGCTCTGGTTACCATTTACTCTCTTTTCCCACACTAAGACAGAGCCCCAGTTCTAACCTACCTCCCATTCTGCCAGGCATAGAACAAACCCAGAACAAAATAAGCAGCCTCTCCTCAAACCTCTCATGCACCAAGACAAAAGGAACAACTCATGGGGACAGTTTGGTGTGTTAAAAGCTGTCTCAACTTCTTTCCCTTACTTCTAGTCTTTCTTCCCTTTCCTCTCATTGTCACCTTGGTGTCCAGTTTGCCTTCTGCAAAGGTATTCCAGCAAAGTCATGTTTTCCTGGGATCTTACCTAATTGCATGGGTAGACTGGGTTGACTTCAGAGCCTGTGGAGTGTACCCACCAGCCCTGGGGTGTCCGCTGGTGTGTGGAGCTGCAGCTTGCTAGTGCACCTTTGCATACCACTATGATTTTAAGACCATCAAAAAATCTCCTCAAAATGCACAGTTGTTGGGGAAGAAAAGTATCGCTTCTGGTGATGTCTCTTTCCACAAAGGTCTCCTGGGTTTGATTTTCAGTGGATATATCACGGCGTTCAAGACTCGTGCGTTTTGGAGGGTCCCGTCGCGTCGAGTTGCGCTCTGTTCCAGAAAGAGACCAGGTTGCATTGTGGTGGATAAAGCAAATCGTTCTCGTGGCTCTCTTAATGTGTTTACATATCAGAGGTGCTTTGGGCTCGATTGGGATGCAAGACACTCTGCAAATGCAAAGATGTAATTATCCCATTTTTCTCTTCCTACTCCCTGCCTTTCTCCCCCTGCACTTCTGGCTCATCTCCTCCGCCCTTTCCTGAGCGTTGTGCTGATGGCAGCGTTTATCTGCATTTGTCCTCTGTCCCTGACATCCAGTTATTGATTGGCATGATTAAAAAGAACTGATAATCACTTCACATTAATCCCATAAATGACTTAAGACACCAAAATGTTTGCATAATGCATCTTAAAGGTGGCAGCTAAAAGAGGATAAGACCCAAAACTGCTTGGCACAGGAGAAATGGGCTTCCCACTCACCTGTGGGCTTGCTTAAGTAATTAGCCTTCTGCTTGCATAAGGAGGAATCTGAACTGGTTTAGCGGAGGAAGATGCACTGGGTGCTCAAAGGCTCTGAGATCCGAGCATCCTATCTCCTTGCTGGGATTGGGGGCAGGGGGAGCAGCGGGGAACATGACGGCGGCTGCTGAAAGGAGAGTCTGTTTTTGTCTGCTACATCTTGCGAAAATCTGGAGCCAGACGCCCGCTGAAAGTACCTCTGTCTAAAGACTTTCTGTCATAAACTTATCTGATTAGCAGAGAGCTAGACGACAGATTAGCCCCTGCTTCTGCACTAGGGATGGGCTCTCTGGAGCATTTGAGCAGATCTGCTCCTGGTGCTGGTGGTGCTGATAGCTGGGAGGTAGGGGTGCAGCAGGTGGGGAGGAGGTGAAGGGGGGGATAAGAGGGGGTATTTAAAGGAAGATCATTGCTAGGTAATTCTGCAGATAATGCACCCTCTGTGTAGTCCTGCTGGTCCCAGGTGAGGACACTCAGCTCTGCACCAGTGAGTTGGTCATGTGCTGTGTGTCACCGCAGCACAGAGTGGGTGCCCTGGTCACGTGAGTAGAGGTTGGGAGGGAGCTGTGGATGTGGGAGGGGGGGAAATATTTCTAATATGTATTATTTTTTGTAAGTGTCTCTGGTTCTTCTAGCTGTCATCTTGCATTTAGAAAGAGGGAAGGAAGAAAAATTGCCACATTTAGCTTGGGGCAAGCACCTTGTCCTAGAAGGATGGGTGATTTGACATCTACTGCAACGAACAAAAGGGGAACATTCCAGCATTTCCATTTAGCATCATGTATACGTTTTAGCTTGTTTTTCCTCTTCGGTGTTTGTATATCATTTATTCAGAAATATTTTGCAAGTGGATAGCAGTTTGCAAGCAAAAACATTTGCTGGCTGAGCTGCAGTATCTGCTACAGTCGATTTTTTTTGTGTGTTCTCCCTGTCCTTAGAAGGAAAAAAAAAACAGAAAAAAAAGACTAAAGTAGCCTACTTAGCAGCAATCTGATGCAAGCGTAACAGGCAAAATAATGCTGAACTGCTCTAACGCATTCTCTTTTCCCAGAAGGAAGAGAGCATTGTTTCAGGATCTGTTTGAGTTGAAAATCAGTTTTGTAAATACATCTGTACCCTCAGCTCTGAGTAATGCTGGTGTCCAGGTTCATGGTGGGTCTCTCTCTTAAAAAAAAGAACTATTATTCAGGTAAATAGAGTAGTCTTGTATTCCAGCGGTGATGGAATGGAAAAACTTACTTTTTTAAGAATAGAAGGGTGGCAACTGATAGAAAACTATCAGTTATTTCGGTTCAAGTTTCCTATTAATTCTGGAATATAACTGCCAATTCCTACACTTTCAGTTTTTCCATCTGAGATGTAAGTTCTGGCCCACGCAAGTTATATCTGGCAAAACTGAAATCAGGAGCTCTGGCAGCTGCAGAGTCCTTTATGGGAAATGAGAGTGCTGTTTGGGAAGTGCTTCGCACTCAGTCTCCGCTCCCCCAAACTAGAGGAGGTTACCTAGGAACCTGGTGGGTAGGAGGGGGAGAACGTTTCTTGAAATACAGCTATGTCAGGGACAAACAAAAGAGTCTCGCGTGCGCGCACACGTACGCTCACACACACAAAAATCAATTATGTGGTGGCAAATAGGATTTCCTTAACTTGGTGCTTTTCTGCTCTGTTGCAGCCGTGATAACGACCTTTCCACTATCATCTCCAACCTGCATCAGAGCCGTCAGCTCGTTATGCCAGAGACCCAGAGCCGCTGTGAATTCAAGAGAAACAGCGTCGACGTTGGCTTAGGAGCAGCAGGTAAGCAGCTGGAGCAGGTCCTGATGGTTTGGGTTTGTTGGCTTCCCTTTATCTTTCATTCCCTCATTTGTTCATTTTTTTCAGCGGCTGGTTTTGTTTTTTTTTTTCTCTGGCTGTTTGTGTTGCAGTTTGGAGTGAGCTATATGAAGGGTATTAATATTCTGGCTAAAGATTAACATGGAAAGGATTTCATGGTGATGTCAAAGTCCTTTGGAGATCTCAGCCCTGTGTTATTCTCAAATCTAGCGGTCTGGGTTAAACTGCTGGCAGAGGAGCTTGCGCCAGCAAAGAGGGGGAATGTCCCCAGGGTTAGTGTCAAGCGAAGCAGAAAGGCCTTGCAGAGAGCATGGTTTGATTTGTAATTTCATTAATCAGAGGTTCCCCGTGCTGCCTCTGTGCCTGCCAACTCCTTTGTGAGCATGATTGGTTTTGTAGTGCTACCTGGCTTTTCGGGGAAATTCACCTGGTTTCAGCTTAATGCAGTTGAAACCAGAAATGCTCCTCTTGGATCTTGCACCGTGCCTCTCGAGATGTCCGTAAGGGAGCTACGGGCTACGCGCTGGTCAACAAGTGAGGCACTGGAAATAAACTAGAGATCTGTGTGTTTGCAGAATCTACAGTTTGCTTTAGATTATAAATAAAAGTGGAGGAAAAACAGGGAGTTATGCTGGATTTGATATTGAGGGATCCCCGTCCTTCCAAATCGGAACTGGCGCTCTGGGTGTGGGTTAACGCAGGTCTTTCCTGAGGATAGGGATGTTCGTGGGTTTGTTCATATCTTCCTGTAAGTCTTTCTGTTGACTGTGTAACTTAACCCCGGATCTGAAGGGAAAACCACATCCCATATACTTCAGGAATGTCTTTGGAAGATGTTCAGTAATATGACAGGTACCTGGTTTGCCTTTTGCATGAGGCTTGACCCCTTTCCAGAAAGGTTCCTCCTGCCTGCAGTGAAATGTGTACTGGTGTGACTACTTCTGCAGTAAAGTATTTGGTCCCATACCTGTGTTCTGCTGAACTGGGGAAATCTGGGATATGTCTGTAGAGCAGCCATTGGCAGCTCCCAGTCTTTGCTTTCGCAGCTGGTTCTCCATATTCTCATGAACCAATCTCCACAGCCCCCTTTCCTGTGCAGCTCTAAGAGCCAAACAGGCCAGAGAGATAAGTTTGTCTGCATGGCCTTGCTTCTGTCTGTATGTCTCGGATGACCCTGTATTTTAAAATAGTTGTTAATATTGTTTGAAGCTGCTGGGCTTGTTCAGCGTTGTTGCTGAAATTCTTTGAGATCCATAGCACTCCAGAAACACAAAGGGTGGTTTTCATTCCCACCAGTGGTGAGCAGTAGGAATGACTAGATGTAGAAGTCCTCATTCTTGTTAAAGAGTTTGCGTTTGAGCTTCTTGCCCGTAAGAAACAGTAAGAAATAGAAAACACAGGCACTGCACACACATTGTAGCAGTGGGACCAGCAGTGCTTGGCTGTGTCTGCAATCAGAGTCTGAGCAATGAAAACGAAGAGGCCACCAAGGAAGCGACAGAGCTTTTCAGGCTGTGATAGATTTGGTGTGTCTAAAGAGAGCTGACCAGCAAAAAAGTAGGTGGAGGGATAATGGGGAGATTAGGTATTTGAAGGGACAGGGGGCATTGTCACATCTCCACGGGGACAGTTTAACTCTGATTTTTTTTCCCCGCTGTCTGGAGCCAGCTCCCTCTATGTGCTTGTTTGATTAAGCGAAGACTCATTTGCCAAACTCTACTCAGAACCTGCCAGCTCTGACTTCAGAGCGTGTGCTGAACTGGTACCTATGTCACCACCTCCTGGACGTGCAAGTCAAGGGAACAGAAACAAAATGCACTGGGATTTGTAGCTGCTGCTGATTATTAGGCTTATGTCTCAGTTCTGTTTGTTTTTACTAGCAGGGGTGGAAGGGGAGAATAGCGTAAATAATTGCTTCGTACATAATTGTAAGAGAGCTAGTGCTGGCTTAGCCTAAGAGCCTGGCTGTTGTTTAAACCACTTAGTTACAACAATAAGAGAAAAAGAACTTTGTGCCCACTTGTTGCTGTTTGCATTGTATGCCTTTGAGAACAATACCGTGTGCTCGGGTGAGGAGAATCTCGCCTCTAAAAGACATTTGGAGATGGGCAACGCTGAATAAATGATGCTAATGCCAGTGTGTTTAAAAACTCCCGCACCACTCAGGACTACAAGCTGCAGTGCTCTCAAAGTCACCTGGAAGCTGCTGTGAAAATATTTTCTGTGGCTGGTTTTGCATTATGGTTTGAAGGTAGGCACGGAGTCCCAGCCGGGAGAGGCTGAACACTCTGGAGGCTGCTCTGCAGCTCAGACTGCACATTCTGCATGTGCAGGGTGAGGACGTTCTACTGAAAAAGGCTTCAGGAGTGGATGGGGCTTCCTGGCCGTGGCAGAGGTGAAGTAGGGAACGAGGAAGCTTGAATGGAACAGATTTGCTTATTTCAAGGCCAGTGGGGTTAAGAAAAGGCTTGAAATTGGCGGAGTTGATTGGTTTGTAATAAATTCTGTGAGGGAGTTCCTTGATTTATAGCTAAAACTAGGGCTAGAGGCAGTGCTGTAGCTGTGAACAGCGTGGATTGGAACATGAGAAGTATTACTGGATCCTTAATGTTCTTAGAAATGCAGAAAGGGGCTGAAAGTAATGGAAAATAGTGCATATGGTTAGTTCTGGGGCTTTTATGAGTTCTGGGAGATAGGTGAGACTGGAGTCAGGGTTCAGAGTAGAGCTGAGCTGATGTTGGGGTCACAGAGGGCTGAAGGGATTCGTGTACTGCTGGAAGATAAAAGGCTGTTGGTTGGGAAGAGCTGCACTGATATTAATATCCTCGGATAGCTTACGGATAATTTTTAACTGAAAACAGATCACTTCATGTCAATAGTGATGGTTATATTTGGGAACAGAGAGACAGAAGAGCTTAGTTTGGGACAGCAGAAGCTGAAAGACTTAGAAGATAACTGAGTCCCAAAAGACTCAGGGTTTGGCCCTGACTAGGATTTAATGACCCCCCTCGGTGGGTGTAATAACCCACAGTGGCCGGCACTGGCTGCGTGGAACAATAAAGCTGGAGGAGGTGCAGCCTTAGGGCTTAGGACAGCTGGGATGAAGAAGTCACTGTATTATGTATCTTGTGAGGCCCAAAGAGCTAGGAAGAGTGGGGAGCCATCAAAACCAGATGTCTGTGCTCTTGTTACATCAGTGAGGTGTGATTAAGACGAGTGTAGTGATTGCGACTTGTTGGCAAGTTTAGCATTTGCAGAAATCTGGGTTAGCAAATCTGAGCCGCGGTGCTTTGAAAGTACACTTTTCATGGAAAATGGAAAGATTGTTGTTGCTGATTGACTGTGATAAGGGGGAGAGGCAGGTAGTTATGTTGCCAGCAAGTAAAGTTCCATCAGAAACGTTGGACAAGATGCATAATGCCTTTCACCGGTTTTTGAGTGCATGGTAGAGGTGCATGAGGCAGCTGAGACACAGAAAGACAAATTTGCCCAAGATCATAAAGCAAATGATGACTGAACAACAATGTCCTGCCTTGTCCTCCCTAACTTCTCTGCTAGACCCCTGTGTTATTGTTCCCTTGTGACAATATGGAATAGATGTGGAGTAGAGTCCGCTTCTAGGGATTGAATCTGTGAGAGATTTGGGGGTGAGGTGGGGGTGCTGTCCCCCCTGCTAATGCGTGTACCGAAGCAAGACGTCTAGATAAGAAGAGCTGACAGCTTAACTCCCATTTGAAGTGTCCCCTGATACTGGACTTTAAAGGAAATAAAGAATAACAGTGGCAGAAATCTACAAAAAAAGCAAAAATCTGCTCCAGCTGGTGCTTCTCCATAAGATATCTGGAGACCCACAGCTGGCAGGGGTACCAGAGGCTTTTGCAGCGACAGCAGAAGTAGGTGGCTGAGAGGCGTGTACTGATAAAATCTAATTGCCCTATCGATTGGCTCCGGAGCCGCCGTCAGGCGTGGTAATGATTGAGATATTCTTACGTGTTTGATGCACGTTAGCTGTATCTCGCTGCTCTGGGCCCACCAGGGACCTTAAGGTGTTACAGAGATCTCTTAATCATGGAGCCAACTTGCGTGTGTTGGGCCAGCTCTGTGGCACTGCAGAGATAGCACAATTACCACTGAGGCACCTGATTTCCTTAGGTCCCAGCAGGTCCTGGGTTCACCATCTCACTGGTTTGGGATTTTACCCATCTGCACCCTCTCAAGCTATCCCTTCCTTGCCTTTTTCCTTGCCTTTTTCCTTGCCTTTTTCCTTGCCTTTTTCCTTGCCTTTTTCCTTGCCTTTTTCCTTGCCTTCTTCCTTGCCTTCTTCCTTGCCTTCTTCCTTGCCTTCTTCCTTGCCCTGGGTTGACCACTGACAATGGCATGTCCTCACACTTTACTATTCTTCAGACTTCTGCTCTCTCTCTGTGGCACTGGGAGTGGAGGTGCTTGTGTTTGCAACACAGAGAGCACTGGTTTCTCGAGGCCCTGGGTAAATGTCTGTTCACCAAACCCTTGTGCAGATTCCAAGTGCAAGTGTCTGTTGTTGCCAACGCAGGTGGAAAGAACAGTAGATTCTTGTGGAGGATCAAAGAATGTAGTGTGAAGGAAGGGAACTTGCCTCTGTGCCATGTCAGTGGCTCATCCTTGATCAGAGTGATGTCTACCTCCTCTTTTATTTAGCTCTAGTCTAGGTTATGTCTACACTGGGTTTATATCCAGCTGTTCTGTTTAATCTCCTACTTCTCTGGACAGTGTTAGGTCTTTTCTTTATTTCCTTTTTTTAAAGCTGGGGCTAGCTAATCCAGGGACTGAGAGAGGAGGTTGGCTCCTGGGCAGAGAGTAGCTCCCTTTGCAGAGAAGAGATGGGAACCTCTTCACCTAAGTGCTGACAGTCTGCAGGACTGCAGTTGGGAGGAACATCTGTAGAGCCTACCTGAAAAATAAACTTTGGTGATTCTGAGAGCTCCCAGACCATTTTACCAAGGAAACGTGAACAGCCTCTCCTCTCTTGACCCTGCAGACTTGGTTTTCTGCTGCATTCTTCACTTCTGGTGGTGTTCTGCAGGGGAGAATGCTGGAGAATGCTTTCCTGGGTGCTAATTAAATTGCAGTCACAATGGGGATATAATATGCCAAATGGAGGAAGAAAGGAAAAGTAGGTGTAATGGGGTCTGTACTTCCTTAGGAGCACACAGAGGCAGCCTGCAGTGGTGAGATTCAGTAAGAGGCTTAACAACATCTGCAAAGGTAGAGCGAGTACGCTCCGGTGCCTCGGGGGGAGCGCGCGTGTGGGAAGGGAGGGCAGGCGAGGAGCCTAATGAGCATATAAAAGTCATTTCCAAATGGATCAGATAAAGGCGAGGCAGCAGACAGGGTACAGCACTGGCACTACAGAGGGGCTTACCTCGAGAGCCGATGATGGCACAAGGCGCTTTTAATCTTAATTGAGAGAGAGAGACGCGCACACGCACGAGGATGAGCAGAACCAAGGCTGCTTGACAAAGGCACAGTAGCAAAGCTGATGGTTTGCACATCAAACACGGATTTAGAGCCCCTTTAAGCAGCTAGTGGTGTGTCTGTAAACAAGTCCAATCCCCTCTATCCAGTTTGGCTAATGCAGTCTGCCAGGGCGTGCGTGGGGTGGGGGAGGACGGAGGAGGTCTTGCCAGGCTCCACGGCTCACAGAGAAAGTAGAGGTGCCTCCTCCCTTGGGGCTGTGTGCTTTGCACGCCGCTTTAGGATTTGAACAAGCATTTTGCAATAGAGTCCTGGTCCCAAGGCTCTAAATAGTTTATCTCCTGAAAAAAAAATCCTGTTAATTTCTCCTCTTTCTCTCCTCAAATACCCTCTGTTCTGCAGTGCCAGATTTCATGACTTTCCAGTTGCAGTAGGACTATTTGCATGGATAGAAGTGGAGGAATCAGGCTCACTGATGCTAGAGGAAGGTGGGTAGATCTTCCCTCTCTTCCTTCTGCCCCCCGTGATTGGAGGGAGTTGGCTCGATGTCTGAATATTGGCTGAGAGAGGGCACTTCATGGAGACGTGGCAGAATATCAGGTCTTGCTCAGAACAGCGAGCCCATTTGCTGCGGTTCTGCATGTGATGTTTGGGACTGCGTATGGATTAAAGCCCCTTCCCCAGTGGTCAGAGGCTGCTTCGGCTGTGGTGCGAGAAGGAGCAGAAGGCCAGCTTTCCAGTATTGCAGACCTCCCAGAGAGCTTGGGCTTTTTCTAAGGGTTGTTGGTCAATGTGATGAAAATGACAAACCCCAAGAGCCTTGACCTCAGAGAACTGGTGTCCTCGATGACCAGTTGCATGTTAAGCTGCAAGGATTCTTGTGGAAATTCCACAGAATAGGGAGAAGATGACATCTGTGTCCCTTGAGGAGTCCCACTTCAGGGGACCAGCTCCACAGGAGACCATTTATTGGTGCTGGAAAAGCAGTGTCCGTCTCTGTGTCTTGGAAACACCGTGCAAGAGAGAGGTCTCCTTTTCTCTGCATGAGCTTATTTGTTCTTCTGTATTAGTGCTTCTGTCTCATCTTTCCACTTGATGCTCTGTTGACTGAGCAAGGGAGAAGGAGAAATTTCAGGAATGAACCATAAACAGATTCACATTTAAGAATTGGTCTTGGAATTTTTATCGACAAGGCTACAAGCTCACACCTGGGGATCCATTGTGGATTGGAGTAGTTGCCTCACTTTCTTTGGGCCTATCCCAGAACTCTTCGTGCCAGCCTTGGAGGGCTTCCCAGTGACTTCATGGGGCTTTGCACTGAGACTTAGAGCTTTCACCTGCTGAAGAGGAGTTAATATTGGGGTTGAGAAGAATTGAGATCAGGGATGTTAGGGCTAATGGTTAGAGACAGAATCGTGGTGAATGGCTGTTTTCTAAGCGTGTGATAATGAGCTGGGATGCAGACGTGTTTTCATTTAACAAAGCCAAACAACAACAACAAAAAACAAACCCAGAAGCCCTTATTGAATTGCTGCCTTAAATTGAGCAGAAAATCAGCACCAAATGGGCATCTAGGAGTTGTAAGCCCAGCCACCTTTGTTTATGTGTTTTACCATGAAGGGTGGTTGTTTACCTAGGCAACGTGAGGGTCTAGGCTCTGTCAGTGCCATTCATCCTCTTGGCTTGGATCTGGAGGACTGTCCTTTCTTTGTGCTCTATTTAAGTTCATCTTTATTTCTTCCGAAGCCTTGTGGGAGTGGGAGGTAACCAGCATCCTTTTGTAATACAAATGGAGGTCTTGGGAGGTGAAGGAAAATGGGAAAGCCCAGCATGGAAGCATTTCCTTTTGCCGTGCCCTGCAACTGCACTTGCAGCGTAGGTTAGCGCGTGGGGTTCTGCTGGTGTCAGTGTTAAGGTTTTATTCTTGGCTTTGTTACTGCAGGAGGAGAAAGAGCCGAGGTAGGTTAGTGCCCTGTTCTTGGACTTCAGTAAACCTTGCTCTTGGCAGGGATTTGAAGCCTGCTTCTGGCGGGAGGGTTCTTGTAGGATGGCTCTGCAAAAGCCTTTGGGAAGGTCAGTGATGTGTTTCAAGGTGGATCTGCCTCCCTCAGTTTTAGGAGAGGAGTGCCACAGCTGGACAGGGCTCACTGTGGCAGCTTAAGGAGCTGGCCTGTGTGCCTGGTGTGAACAGGGCAGACTGGCCAGTCAGCACAATGAGTCCTCATCCTCTGGCAGCTGGATCAGCCACCAAACTCATGGCCAGTACCTGTTGCCGCTTTGAATCTGAAATAACCACTGACTCTTCCTTCCTTTTCTAGCAGCTCTAGGAAGAGCAAGATTATCCTGCTTCCAAAAATAGCCTCTTCCCCACCCCCTGCTTCCACCTCCTTTCCCAGGTGCTGTACAGGCAGCTAGTAAAGAGCTGAAAACACATCACTAGTGCACTGACATCTCACTGATGTTCTCTATAGAAACCCAGTCCAGATTGTAACACGGCACCTGACTTGTCCACTCGTGCTGCTGGGCAGAGGCAGCAAGTTGCTGCTCCTGACCCTGCCACAAGTCGAGCTGACACTTCAGAGACAGGGTTCTGACACTGTTTCCACTCCGGTGCGTGTGTGTCTCTCTGTGTCTCAGGTTTGGATGCTGTAGATTTAGTCCTGCAAAGCCTGGCCTTCTGCTCTTGCTGCACAGCAGGGGTAACACTGTCCCCCCAGGAGCTCCCCGTAGCTGTGTGTCTGGAAGGCTTGTGGTGTGATTAGATGCCCAGGTAGCAGGCACTGAGCTGCTGTGCTGCTCCTTGTTCCTTTCAAGCAGTCAGCAGGAGGGTGCTCTGTGGCTTTCAGCCTTGTGAGGTCTCTGCTGAAAGTCCTGCTGAAGAGAAAGGGGTGCAGGGCTGTGTGGGAGAGAGGGACACGTGACAAAATGTTGACCCAGCTGTTTGGATTGATAAGATGTGAGAGAAGTTCCATCAGGAAAACAGACCTGACCACACTGTGCAGTTAGAGCCCCAGGGCAGGCAAACCTGCCAGGGTCATGGGTGCCCATCGCTGCCTTTCCTGCCAGCTCCATCCCTGCCTTACAGCACTGCTCCAGCAGCTGTACCTGCTGGCAGAGCTGGCCTGCCCTGGGCTGACCTAGGGTAAATGGGAAAGAAGATGATGACCATTGCTATAACTTGTGAAAGGCCAGGTAGTTGGTTTGGTTTTTATCCTCCTGCTGTCTCTGCATATACAGGTAAGCCCAGGTTTCCCCACAGGAGCACAGTAAAAACCTCCCTCCCCTTTCCCTCTGCCATGCAATTCTGATGGCTTTCGACCGTTATTCGCCTCTTCCGAGCAAGGCAAGGAGGTGGGTGGGGATTCTCAAGGGCTAAGTTACATGTGTACTGTGGGGAACAGACTCAGTGTAGCTGGAATCTGTCCCGATGATGCCCTCTCCCCAGATGCAAGCTTGTGGTTTCAAACCTGGTCAGGGTGGTCAGCAGTGCCGCGTGCTTTACATCAGACACGAACAGGCTTGGGAGGAGCTGTCTGAGGATGGAGGGCTGGGGGTTGGAAAGATTTTATTAATGATCTGCTGTAAGCAAGAAGAGGGTCAACTGCCTATTTAATTAATTTTTCAGCTCTGCACAATCTTTTTGTTCCCAATTCATTTTCTTCCCTTTGCGTTTCTCCCCTTTCCTTGCATTCCTTTGGATCTCAAACCCTTGTTCTGCCCTTCCCATCTCACATATGCACCCTTCTCCCTTTCCATTTCTCTTCCTCTCTATAGTTCCCTTGTCCTCCTCGCTGTTCTCCCTTCCCCACCCTCCCTCCATCTCCAAGCTCCTCGGGAAGAAGACAATTTGAAGGCTTTCCGCTCTGCTCTCAGCTGAGAGGCTCCTTCCCTCAAGCCAATCAATGGCAGCCTTTCAGCCCCAGTGGGGCTTGGCAAACATTAGATCAATAAGTTATTAGCACCATTCTGTCAGCTGTAATGTGGAGATTGATCGGGGCCGGGGCTCCTGCATGCTGCCTGGCACTTCCCCAGCCTGATAAAGATGACAGATTAAGGGAATAAGAAAAAGGAATTAAGGAGTCTGGCTGTCAAAGCTGTCACGGACTGGAGGAGCGCTGTTTTTTTCAGGGGCTGAATGAGTGCAATTGGACATTTAAATGGTGCTAAGGGTACAGCACCACCAGCAGCTCTGTTGGAAATCACTATCTTCAGCCTTCACTTTTCTAAAGAAAAGCTGGGAGGTTTGTAGGAGCTGCCAGAGGAGGTGGAGTAGCTGTCCTGGGTGTTGGAGGGAATACCAGCGTGCTGGCGCAGACCACTCGGAGAAGATTCAGCACCTAGGAGCCCACAGGGACATGCGAGTGCTGTCCCTGCCACGTTGCCATACCCATCTTTGGTGTGGTTGGGTGGCATTCCCCAGGACGGAGGGAGGTATCCGTGTCACAGGAATGATGCTGGTTCTCATAGCTTTTTATCACAGATACATAAATTGAGGCCAAATGACCTTTGCCCAGGAGGCTTGTGGTCCCTCAAGGAGAATGTGATTATTACTGAAATCATGTTTTAAGTCTCCTGATTTAAGAAGCTTCCTCCTTCTGCTGTCTTGCCCCCTAGAACATGCTCTTTTCTAAAGCTAGAAAGTGAGTCTCCAAAAGACCTGGACTTTCAGCCCACCCTCCCAGCCTCGTTCTTTAAATCATTTCTGGAAGAGAGTGGGGATTCACAAGTTTGCAATTGCTAAAAAGCCTCTCTGCAGCATATAAAATTAATTCACATCTCTCTCTTAAGTACAGTATATCCTCTCCATGAGTGTTTTCCATACTATGAATATTTACCACCTTTCTATGGCTTGGTGCATGCTGTAAAAATGAATTTTGTAAGAATCTGGGAGATAAGGGGATGTTGGTGCACCGTCTGTAATAAACAGCCTCATTAAGGACAGGCAGGAGGATGGTTCCAGCATGACCTGCACCTCCCTCTGTTTCAGCCCTTGGGAACTATTAATATTGGACAGTCCCTTGAGGTGCTTGGCTCCCGCTAGGAAAATCGAGCACAAGGAGGTGGGAAGTAGCAGGATACTGTTTGCATGGTAGGAGGAAAGGCAGATGGCCCAGTGGTTAGAGCTGAGAAAGGGGGTGCAGGCTGCTTCTCCTGCCTAGGAAAGGATGGCTGGTATGTTACACGTTGGGAATCCTTCTGCTCAAGTACTGTCTTGTGTGCTCCTGCAGCTTTCATGTAAGCTGCAGTTAACTCGTGTTTGGGAAGGGGTTAGTTTGCCAATGTTAAGCTCTTTCAAAGTGAGAGGGAAAGAGTTTGATTACCTGGTATTGCATCCACCTTGCTGTGTAGTAAGAGACTAATAGAGTGTCCCATTCCTCCCTCTCCTTTGTTTCCTATTTTTCTTCCTGTTTTCAAGAGCCTTTTGTCACAGGCAACTTGAACCGTGATGCTTAGGGAATGTTTGCAGATACCTTGGTCTAGGCTCAGGACAGTCCTGAGGCAGGAGTGCCCAGCTTGCTCTGCTGTTTGTACTTCTTGTATCATTGCTTTTTAGCAAAAGGATGCTTCTGGCCCTGGAGAGCTGGCAATCTAAATCTAAGTGACAACCAACAAATAGATATAGATGTGGAGATATAAAGGAGCAACGAGATAACCCAGTGCAATAGCTAAGGTTTGAAGCCTGCTGCCTGCCGCATCCCTAAAGTCATTAAGCTGACCTGCTGGGAGGAGGATGTTACCTTTATTTTGCAGCTGATTTGATGTCCCCGTTGTGGAGATTGTCCAGCTTCGAGTTGGAGATCCAGTGGTATTTCCCCCTTCCTTGCTAGAACTAACCCTGCCCCTCGAGCTGGCATGCACTTGTATTGTTCTAGCATCCGAAGTCTCCAAAGCCCACTGCTTCCCTTCCCCCAGCTTCCCCAATAATTTTTTTTTCCATTCTCGTTGCCCTCAGTTAAATTATAGCCCGTTATTCCCATGACCTTGTGCTTCACTCTCCCTTTGTTCCATTGATTCCTGCTGGCAAGGGATGGGGCCGATGTGCAGCCAGATTCCACGCTGCTGTGCGCAGCCTTCTGCGTGGCCCCTCGTACTCCCGCCTTTGTTGAGAGCAGCTCTGGGCCTGCTGAGACTCGGCAAGCTGGTGCAGCTTCTGACAAAGGCACAAGCCCATCACTGGGGAAGTTCAGTCTCCGGGGTCCCTGCAAACCTGTCACATTCAGCACAGGAACAGACTGAGCAGCAGGGCTGGAGCACCAGGGTTGTTTGAGCAGAGCAGCTCCTCTGGTGGTGGCCTGTTTGTGCCAAAGGAAAGGAGAGAGCTGAATAAACTGAGATGCTGCCAAGACATTTCAGACTGGTCGGTGGGAATTGTCATCTCCAGGGTGTAAGTTTGATGGGGGAGTTAAGAGCAAGGGTGGATGTTTTCCTTCTAAAATAATGTGAAAAGAGGTGAAAAAAAGGCCTCTCTTCTTGTGAGATAGTGGCTGGCTGAGCCTTAGTGATTTCCCATACAGGTTGGCTCAGTTCTCTGTTTACTGAGGACTTCTGGGTCCAAGAAGCTTTGAGAGCAGACCCAGTGATATGGATTGGGAGCGTGAGATAGGTCTTGATCTATTCCTCTTGTGCTGTAGCTGAACACAGTGCAGAAAAATTTGGTGCAGTCCCTTGGCCGTAACGGGGACTGTCTCTATAGTCCACCCATTTAACGACAATGGGAGGGCAAAAATTTTGTGACCACCTCATATTTGTTCATTTCCCTTGTCCAGGCAAAACCCTGTGCTCAGTCCCTGGGCCACGGGCTCGGTTCTCACCCCGCCGTTGATGTGATGTGTGCCCTCGGTGCATCTTCTCTCCTGCAAAGAGCGGAGATAAAAGTCCCTCTTTGGTGAAACCTAGAGATAGGTTTTCTAATCTTCCCATCTGACTTAGGCTTCCAAGTCTTCTCTTCAAAGCTGATAATGAGGCTTGGAATTCTTAGATGTGTTGATGAACATGACTGTTAAGTCTCCCGGCTCTGCTGGGTGCTGGGAGGCTGAGGATTACAGGCAGTGCCGGAGTACAAAGCACTGCTGTTTCCAGGTGACATTTCCACCCGTGGAATCAACATGTCTCAAGTCCAGAGAGGGCTGTGATTAGGTGAAACCCCCATTGCCCTGCCTACTACACAAACTCATTTGATGGGGTCAGACCTACGTCCTTTTACTTTACGGTTGCAAAGCCATCGGGCGATTCTTCTGTCTGGAGGCACAAGTGCTGTCCTCCTCCATCTGACCTGCTCTCCTGGTCTGTCTCTAGTCATGTTTCACTGCAGAAGTGCAGCAGGTGAGTGCTGGGCTTGCTCTTCCCATGAAAGAAGGGGGAAAAAAAAAATCCACTTTGATTTCTAGACCTATGGGGAAAATATTGGACTTTGTTTCCAAAAACCTGTCTGGAGTTCTTCTGTCTGGAGCCTTGTCAGGCTAGCGGGGGCCTTGGTGGTAATGCAGGACCTGGGGACCTGCATGGGAGAGCTGGCGGACGGGGGGGGGTGTTGTGTGGTCAGGGCTGTGTTGTACTGGTGGCAGTTAAGTGATCAGTATGCCTGGGGCTTCCTCTAGCACTCCTTACTTGTGTTATTTCCTGGCCTAGCTTTGTAACGTTACACTTCTACTGATAATGTCTGTAATTTTCAGCTTTGATATTAAAAAACCTGCTCTTGATTTGGCTTCCTTTCAACTGAAATGCTTTGTAGAAGGCAGGAGAGAGGAGGCAAAAGCAGGGATTTGGGGAGAAAAAAAACCCACCACCACCAAAAAACCCACCCATAGCCATCCCTCCCCATCCTCTGTCCAAGGGGGAGTGTTGCCTTCCAGAGGTGCACAGGTTGAGCAGACAGCTCTCTGGGCTTTCTGGTCACCGTACTCTAAATGCACAGCCTGCCTTTGTGAGGGTGGTGAGACATCCAGGAGCTACGCTGCCAGCTCATTTGCAAAGAGTGTTTGGTTGTGCAGCTGTGAGGTTGGGGCCAGACGGACAATGGATGCTCCCATCCCAGTGCCTGTCCTGATTCTTTTGGGGGTGAGGGCAGAGAATGGTTGGACGTGTGGCTTTGGACACAAAGGGATGACTTTAGAGTATAGGGTCCTGAAGAAGGGCACGTGCTTAGCAGGTGTAAGCAGTCTGACGAAGCTGCACGTATGGTTTAGGGTGTAAAGAGGAGAGGATTGGTGCTGTAACACAAATACATTTGTTGTTTAGATTGTGCCCCAGAATCCGTGAGTTTACTAAATAACCGATGAAAGTGTGACCTGCCTCTTCCCTGCTTTGCACCCAAAAAAGTGAAGGAGGGCTGGGACTTCTAACACCGGGCTGGAATTCAAAACATTTCTATTCAGTCTTCTGCTCTCCTACTGACTCAGTAAATTTGGAGCAGATTGTTACATCTTTGTGCCTCTCTACTGGCTACCGATTATAATTACTCCCTTTTCCTTGCTTACTGTATCTTGTTGATTTAGTCCCTGCACTTCTGGTGACAGAGGCGGTCTCTGTCACATCCCAGGACTTTGCCTTAAATGAAGGTGGGGGAAAAAAAAAATGGAATATTTTGATTCTGTGACCTAACTGACTGCAGTAAAAACTGCTGGGGGCAACCCAAATACAAACTCAGCGTGTGGGATTTGGTGCTTCGGTACAGTGTGAACCCGAGATGCTGGAAGGAAAACGCTGCAGATCATCCTTGAGATGAATACGCTCATGTGGGATCTCTCCCTGGAGGACCCAGTTCAGCTCCCGACTCCAAGACGCCCGGGCCCCTTCCCTTCAGCGCGCCGCTGAGCTGCCAGCTCCATCCCTGTGCGCTGAGAAGTGGGTGCTGCGGAGCCTGGGGCGGGGGGGGGGGCACGGGTGTGACGGAGGGGGGGCCGCTTCACAGTTACTGGGCGATCTCTGTCTTCCCCTGCACAAGTGCAGCCGGCTGGGAGTGGGATGGGACTTGCAACCTGTCCTGCTGACGTGCCTGGGAACAGCGGGGCATGGTGCTAGTCGGAGCGAACGGCTGCTGGCAGATGGGCGCACGGGGGTGGGAGCGGAATAGCAAGAGAGAGGGAGTGATAGGAGGGTAATGAGGTGCCTTGGCAGAGCTGTGAAATCAAGGAATCTTTACTGCTCATATTCTAACTGCTGTCACATGTAACTGGTGCTTCTGTCACCAGTTCTTCCATGAAGTCTCTTCTGCCTGAAGTACATAAGAACAAGCCCCGTTGCGTTTTGCTGCCTCCTGTCCAGGCTGGGAGGGGCGAGCTGAGTAACGGGACTTTGGTTGTCTCAAAGCCACAAATCCCGGATGAGAACACTTCTGAGGAGGATATATGGTCTTGGCCTCCAGCGCTGGGGGTTTGCAGCATCAGACTAACATTTCCAGGAAAATCAACATGAAGAATGAAGCGTTCCGTGGGGAGGGAGCTTGTGACTCTATTTGTGCTGTGTGGCCAGGTACTTCCTAGCTGCGCTGCTGGCTTGGCAAGCTGGTACTGGCCGTGGTTTTGGAGCAGTTATTTAAAGGGTAAACTGAGGCAGGAGGATTGATAAAATTCAAGCTGCACTAAAAGGCTGGCTCAACACTTGGGATGCGAAGTGCTGCGATAACTTCAGTGCTGTCAGTGCCTGACTCTGTTCCTTTCCCATCTGCTTTCCAGTTACCAGTGTGTTGTTGTATTTGCTTTGCTTTGCTTTTGGTTACGGATGGTTGCAAGCCTCTGCAGTTGTCTCTGAGCGCCAGGTTCGTTAACAGGCTGGGTGACAGGGTCATGGCAAGATAAGAATGGAGGCAGCTTGTGCTCTTTAAAACCTTGAAATGCCACTTGTAACTTTGCAGAGTTCCCGAATCGCTCCTTGGATAAAGCCACTGCCTGGCAGGCTCTGCCCTCGGCACGTGAACTGTCTGCTCTCGGCGCTGCTCAGCCTGTGGCAGCAGCAGATCTGTGCTCTGGATCTCTTCATAAATACAATGCCAAGGCAGAAACCTGAATTCAAAGTAACGTGGAGTGATTTTGAGTACGAGGGACATTTGCTTGGCTTATAATGTCCCCTGGAACATAAATAATTTTGTTGTTCTTACAAATAGCACCAAGGGGGTTTGTAACCTTTCTTAACCAACACACTTTGGGCAAATTGCAGAAGCTTTGCGTGCGTGTTGACTCACAGGCAGATGCAGCGTGTGCTCGCTCAAATATGGTGCTTGTTTGCGAGAGATTTTTTTTTTTTCTTTTAAGATGCAGCATCTTTAACAAGCCCTTGATAGATGAGAATTTGATGCTTGCAGTGACAAACAGTCTCTTCCTTCCTGCCCATATGCAACATCATGCTTTCAGTTTCCCCAGCATTATGATGGGAGGATATTGATTTTAAATCTGTTCGGGGACGCTGTAATTGTATATTAGGTATTTTGTGTTGGTTTGTAGGGCTGCAGTAATGCAAAAGGCTTGAGTGTTTCCGTACAATCTAGAGGGGGAAGATTGCTAAGGACCTTGAGGTTTTGAAGGAGGAGGGGGGAGGAGGGGGGGGGAGAGATTGAGAGAGAGCTAGAGAGAGAGAGAGAGAGAGAGAGAGATACTGTGGTAGGAAGATTCAGAGATCTGTTGTGCTTTTTTTTTTGTGTTGTTTTTTTCCTCCCCTTTCTCTCCCCCAGTTGCTTTGCATCAGGGCATGAAAGGAGTGGAAACACCAGGGGGACAAAAGGCAACAGAACAAATGATGAAACTCAGTAAGGAAATCAACTGGATTCAGAATTTATAGCTTTAAAACGTTGCATTGATCAGTGTGTGAATAGTCATTATGTGCTTTTGGGCTGCGTGATTAGGAAAGCAGATCAAGGCTCTCAAGATGATGATTTTTCTTACTTTCATTTTTTTTCCTCTGCTTGTAATATATGTGTGCGTGTGTGTGTCTGTGTGAGAGAGAGAGGCAAAATACCAAAGTCTCTCTGGTTGCTTCTGCAAAGGGGAAAGTGCAACCTTATCTGATACTCAGGTTTCTCATCTCTCTTCTAGATGAAATTTTAGGCAAGAGAAGAGTATGTTCTCCCAACAGCAGCAGTGAGTGTCCTTTAGAAAGCAAGAAAGCCAGAAGTGAGTCCCCAAAGGGTAAGTGCTGCTTCTCCTTTCCCCATCCCCTTCCCCTTTCTTCTCCTTTCTTAAGAGTGGAACTTAATTGAAATTAAGGAGGGAGGGAAGGGAGGGTTGCAGGAGGCTGTGGTGTGGGAGCTGCAAGTATCCGGCACTGAGGGTGCATGAAGGAGGCTACCAGTGCGCTGTGCTTTCTTTATCTAATCGGAGGGAAGCTTGCAGGGCGAGAAAGGGATTGCCTCTTAATTAGAATAATTGCTTTATGATTAAAAAAGCAAGCTGCAGCTTCTGAGGTGGATTTTAGGGGTGTTTCTACTTTTCAGACAGAATGTCTTGATTATATGTTTAGTAGAAAAGATACACACAGGCTTATCATGCTGGCATCTGTTCCTTTAAAGGAAAAAAAAGAAGGCTAGCAGGGAGAACAGGGCTGCCTAGTTCTTTCTTATGCATTTATGGCACTGTTCCTATAGAGATGGAATCTGCAGAAGGATTCTCTTTTGGGGATTTTTTTTTTTTTTTGGATTGATTTCCTGATTCGTCTTACGGTTCTCTCCTATAAACATGATTTTTAAACTTTCTTTATGACTAGCAAAGTGCAATGGGTAATGGAGCCTGCAGTTAATGAGTTTGTCTCAAGGTTGTGTAAATGAGGTTTTGCAGGCCGTTCACTTAGAGGCTTTGTTGTTAAGTTCAAACTAATTAGCTGTCAGTAATGCCTATCTCGATCACTGTGCCTAACCTGCACTCTTTGGCCACTGGAAAGAAAAGAAATAAAAGCAGAGTAGCTGTCTGGAGCTAGATCCTGTTTCATGGGCTTGGAGTCCAGCAGCTGGGACTCTTCAAGGTGTATCAGTAATCGGTCCAGGGAAGCTCAAAGGGGACTTTCTGCAGCAGTTTGTCCTGAAGCCTTCTTAAACTGCATCCCTTCTATTATGCTATATAAATATATATTGTAGGGACCTAGGGACCTGTACTGCATCCTAATTTCATGTCGTGTTCCTGTGTATTGTCTCTTGACTCCTTGTCCCCTAGTTATGATCTGAAAGGCAGCATACTCTGAGAGGATGTTGAATGCTTGTGTCGCTTAATATATTGCAAATTCTACCTAAGAATATACTAAATCTTCTCTTTCATGTAACCCTCTCCTGCCTGTTAACTCTTTAATACAAGTAGTTTTTCACTGGGCTTTTCTGAAACGTGTAAAGAGGAACCCTATATTCTGCTGCTCTTTACCTGTTTTTCTTGATTTTGGGTTTTGTTTGGGTTTTTTTGGTTGTTGGGGGTTTTTTTTATTTATTTTTTTTTCATCTACCCTATTCCTATTATCCTTGAAATGTTTCTAGTAGATGTGCAGGTAAGTTGCAGCAGGATGCTTCTGTAGATTCTGACAGGCTTTTGTTCTATAGGGGTGTGAGGCTCCCCTAACATGCCCGGTGCACCTGCTGTCACCTCTGCTGTCCCTGGTGAGCTTGTCTCCTTTACCATGCCGAGACAGGGCGTGTTTAGGAACTGAATCCAGGTAACAACCACCCACCTGGCCTGGCTGAGAATGGGCTAATCTTACCCAAGCCATCTGAAACCAAACTATTGTGTTTGGATTCACCCTCATCAGGTGGCTGAACTTGCACAAATGGATGGGTTTTTGCCATGGGAGCAGCAGGGTGAAACGATCCCAATCTGGTTTTTTCCTCTGGGCCTTCCCACCATTTTTGTTTACTCAAGTGGGTTGGGTGCAGTGTGAGGCTGATGAGCAGCCCTTGGCTTTGCCATATTCGATCAGGATCTAGATCCTGCCCCTTAACTCTGAATGACTCTGGGATTCCTCCCAACTCATTAAGAGAGGGGTTCCTGAGAAGCCCTGAATAAAAACAAACTTAGGTTTTCTACTCCCACGTTTTTTCTCAGAAAGCCTTTCCTGCTCTTTAAAAGAGTGTGAGACAGAATGGAAATTTTGAGCTGGGTCTTTTAACCTCCCATACTACCTGGCTGTTATTGCATTCGGTCCCTGGGAAGCCCTGTTCTCCCCAGCACTGTGACAGGCGTTTCAAGCCTAGGCTGTGCTGATGCTCAAAGACCCATCAGAGCAGTGAGGGGCTGGCAGGGCAGGGGCAGAGACTCGGTGCTTTTGGGGCCGTATTTACCCACCCCCTGCTATGGAAAGGGTGTCAAAGGAGGTTGTGTCTTAAGCCCTAAAAAGCAAGAGCACCTTGCAACAGAAAACTCCCAGGAGACTTGCTCTGCTGCTGGCAGTCGGGCAACGTTCCTGTGGCATAGGCACCAAGGAGGGCTGGGAGGGAAACGATCCCTGTGTTCCTAGCTCTGTACTAAGGAGCTGATTGGAAATGGAAGGATCCACGTTGCGTGGGAAGTCATTTTCAAACGCAGTGGACCCTAGTGACTAGATACCTGGAATTTGGGAGCTGCTGCTGTAGAGCAGAGCTGTAAAGCGTGATGATGTGCTAGAGCCCCAAGCTTGGCTGGGACCCAGATGCTGTGATTGCAGTTTGTGATTTAGGAGTGGGAAGGGAAACAAGGAGTTTTGTAGCCTGAAGGGAAACAAGGACCAGTTGGAGTTCTGCAGCTGGGTCTGCAGCATCTCCCTGGACTCACCTTTCCTCTTCCGCTGGCGCGGCAGCGAGCCTTGTGCGGGTCCTGGTCCTCCACCTTTCACACTCGCAGCTCAAGGTGGGGACTCTCCTCTCCCTTGCGCGCCGGCCCTGGACGCAGCTCTTGCTCAGGGCACAGCTGCATTGTCTCTGAAACAGCCTTTTGAAGAGGAGAAGTGACCCCGTGCCCGTGGCGCATCTCGTGCTGCTGTGGCTGCGCCTGACAAGGCAAGGAGAACAGAGGCAGCCAAGTAAATCACTCCTCCTCTCTGACTGAGTGAAAAAACACCTGTAGGGTTGGAAACCCTTCCAGCAGGGAAGCAGTAACCTTCCCTTCCCCCCTCCCCAACGCTCGCAGTGTGCGCACCAGAGATCAAAAGAGAGCCCTATCTCGGTGGAAACAGGGCCGCGCCAGCACTGCTGTCAAACAGAGCAGAACGTTCTCGCGTCTAATATGGAAATGCGAGCGTATCAGAGGCTCGGAGCGAGGGCTGCGCTGGCAGGTCACGGAGGAAGCTTTCTCCCCTGGAGACAATTCCCCAAGTAAAAATCTCACTCCTGCGGCAACAGCGCGTCTGGAGATCTGCTTCTCCAGTACCTTGAGACGTGAAATAAAACGGAACGGCTGAGGAAAGAGAAAATCAGTGAGAGTATTTTTGGTTCCTATTTGGACGGCTGAAAAATAAATCTGGTAGAAGCCTTGTCATTTGGGAAGATTTGAAACTGGACTGGACTAAGTGCTGGAAAACACACGTAGGGAACAATATTGTGCTCACCCCCTGGGGTGGGCTGATGAGCTCATATGCTGCTCCTTCTGCCGTTCTCTTTTCTTTGCTATTGTAGATCATTTAAAACAAAACAAAATCTTTCTGAGTCTTTGGTTAATGAATTAGACCAGAACCAGAGCTGGACTACAGCTGAGCAATTCAGAGCCAGTCTCTGTCAGTTTGTTCCTCTTCTTTGGGGGGCGGGGGGATATCCATCCATATGTTGATGGGTTTGGCAGCTGTCCAATTAGGCCAAATGAAGAAACAATGTTTGGCCCCATTCTTCTTAACAACTTCACTGCCCCCCGAGCCTGTACTGCTGAGTATGGTGGGAGAGGGCACAGGCCCTCTCTGCTTGGGCAAGTGACAGCTCAGACAGGAGAGACCCTGCAGCTGCTAAGACCTGGCTTTGAACCTGGGGTGAGATGTTTCTGCAGCAGACTCCTTGAGCTTTTGCTGGAGTTCATTCAGTAAAGGGAGATGCAGCCTGACATGGATTTGCTATTCGAAGGAGATGGACAGGCTGGGTGCTCCTGTCTTCTCAGGGATTGCTCGAGGAGGATGAGCCTTCTGAAAGCTTGGTGAAAAGGTTGCGCAGCAGTGACACGTCCTTCAGGCTGAGCAGAAAACCTGCATCCTCTGAGAGCCTGAATTCCCTGAGGCTGCTGCCATCGGGACCCTGCAGTGTTGGTGGAGGGTGGGAGAGGTGGATTCCCCTTGGCTCGGGCGAAGAGGGAGACATGCTGGGGAGTGCTGGGGCCCAACAGATGCCTGCCTTGGCTGTGCCTTCCCAGTGACCGTGCCAGAGTCCATTTCACACCTGGCGGCTGCAAGAGATTTGGCGAGATCAGTCTCCAGCATTACCCCCTGGTAATGACAAAAGCAGACAGCAAAGCTTCAGCAAAGCTGGAATTAGCGCTGGCTGAGTCATGTGAAATCTTCCCAGTTTTAAGTGTGGAAATCCAGCCTTTCCCTGGACTCCTCCTTCTTCTTAGCCTCGCCTTGCCACCCCCATCCTCCCTCCCATCCTAGCACCTGAAATCTGCTCTGCGGCTGATCGGATAGAGTTTATGGTAATTAAGTGTTATTAAATCCCCTCCCCCCTCCCCCTTTTTTTCTCTAATGACACAGCTGTGGAAAAAAAAAAATTGGTGTTTTTCTAAAGCAGGTCTGTGGCTTTGCTCCTCAGTCCTTCGGTTAAGAGCATCAGAAGGGAACTGAAACAGTTGGTGCACTTCTGCCTTCCTGGGGGAGGTGGCAGGAGCAGTGAGGGAGCAGAGGAGGATGTGGGAATCCAGCCCAAAGAGCCATGGTGGGAAGGGGATGTGGAAGGGACTCCTGCTGCCCACCCCCTCGCTCCTCCCACTGGTGTTTTGCAGGCTCAGGTGCTGGAGGCAAGGAGCAGGAGGGAGCAGGCAAAGCACGGCTGTCACCTTGTGCAGCTTCTCTCTTTCAGGTCTGGCTTCTACATGGGATGCTCACAGTGTGGGGTGGGGACCCAGCTCCTGCTGCCAGCTGGCTTGGAGCAGGCCACGAACCCACGATGGACACAGGAAGCCTGTGGTCCCTGAGATGCAGATATGTGTCGCTGGGGTAGAGATCTGTGGTTGTGGATATGGCCAGAAGTGGCTGTGCTGGTTGAGAATCCTTGCTGAGCTGGATGGCTGACCTGAGCTGGAGGGGGCTGGAGATCGTTCCCTTTTGCAGAGGAAGAGTGTCTTGGGATGCAAACCTTTCCTACTGAAACTCTGCAGCTCAGACTCATGATGATGATGATTATTATTACTACTATTGCTATTATTATCCCCTCCTGTGTTTTGGGGAGGAGGTGGCTTCATTATGACATGCGAAGGTTGCATCCCCAAAGTCTGAGCCCCTGTTGTGCTTGGGTGTGTGATGAGTTTGGTGGCAGGCAGCACTTGCCACTAACAGCCTCTCATTCTGACCAAAGCTGAAGTGAACTGGTCCCTAAGCTACTGTGGCAGGGCCACGTTTTACAGGGCTCTGTCTCTTGGACTGTATTGTTTGCCCCAGGCTATCTTTTCTGATAACTAGCTTAGGGACCTTTCTCTCACCTGAGAGAGATCCACAGCTCTTTTCCCAGCAAGGTGTCCAGTGCCTGCATATTTGTCACAGCACTGATGCTGGTGTAGAGTAAGTGGCTGTGCTCAGAACTATCACCTTGAATTTGGAGCTGGTCTGGCAGCAGCGTCACCTGCCATGAGCCCTGAGGGACTCTGTCTGTGAAGTGAGGTGGATGAAGGAGCAGGAATCTGGGGCACACGGTAGGGTGGTCTTGTCATTCACTGAACACAGTGGTGGTCTTGTGACCAGCATGGGGGGAGCCCTTCCAGCTCCTTCCCTCCCCTTCTGCCTGTTTAGATTGTTACTGGGAGTTCCTCTCTGAGTAATGAAAAGGGTTTGCCTGTGGGGAAGATCCAAGATAAAATAGTGTTAGAGCAGCCACCGCCAAGGCGAGAACGGTAATTACTCTGAGTTCTGCTTACAGTAAACAGAAAGGCTCTGTGGTTTTATCTTCCTGATTGTTGGACTGGGATCCCTACTGCCCATGGAGCAGGCAGAGGCCTCCCTCCTGGGCTGCGCGGTCGTTCCGGGAAGGTGGAGCAGTAGGTGGGCATGGTGGGTATCATTTTAATGGCCTCAAGAGTGCTCAGCAGTATGTACAGATCTGAAACAACCTGCTTTGGTGAGTTGCCTCCAAGAGCTGGGCAGGTGGGACTGACATCCCTGCCTGTCGTGCAGTTGTCACCTACGCTGGGTGCTGGAACGTCTCTCGCGTTACTGTGTCCTTGCGGGTGTTCGGAAAGGTGGGGGAAAGAGCTGCGTGTCCGATGGGTGGTAGTTGAAAACCAGAACTTGTGTCCCCCAGCATGAAAGAGGGAGAACTGGGTGAGCTGGGTTTTGTTTTCAAGGGGAAAAACATACAAATATTTTATTCAGGAGTTTTTTGGGTGCTGTGGCAATTGAAGCCTTAGACTTTCCTGTATGTAAGTGTTCCCATGTTTGGCCTTTTAGCAAGCTGTAGGTGTGTCTTGACTGTAGATAATGGTACATATCTTGGAGCACAAGGACAGCTGCACTTGGGTACACAGAGAGTTGTGGGAATTTCTGCTAATACCTCTCTACCCCCCTTTCTCTTTCTTTTGCACTGTCCCTATACTTAAGTGACTTTTCCACTGTATTTCTTTCTGGAAAAAAGACCAAATCTTTCTGCTCTTCAGAAAACTCCCACACGCCTCTGCTTGAGGACTCAGTGACTCAGATGACCCCAGAGGAGCACTACAGACGCATGATGTCAGCACTGAATGAACACGGCACGTTTGAAGAGCAGCAGCAACAACGCCTCTACCAGCTGGCCAACAGCATGGCAGTGCCCAGCCACGGAGGTACAGGCTCTCACACGTGGGAGAAGAAGGGGCTCGCTTTGCCTCGCGGTGTTAAGCTTTGTAGGATGTCCCCAACCCCTGTGTGCACCTGAGGAGGATTTATGGGATGTTGAATTTTTATCACGCATTGTATACAGGTGGTGCTAGAGTGTATCCTACAGACTGTTTCTCCCACCATCTCTGGGGGGCATCTACCTGTAGCCATCTATAGATACCTTCTGGAGCTATCAGGGCTGTGCATTTATTTACTGCAGTAGATTTGCTGCAGCGTAACTACTGCATATTTTGCAGCAGTGGTGAAGGGGGGTCCTTTTCTTCCTTTGTTTCAAGAGTTTGTGTCAGTCTGAATACTCAGAATCTGTGGTGTAAGTCTTACTTGGGTCATATTGTGGAGCAAGGGGAACGAGCGTGGGTGCAACACCGGGGGGGGGGGTGTGAGATGGAGGCAGTGCCAGATACTCCTGCCATTTAGAGATGGCAGCTGGAATGGCAAGATGTTGTTGCAGGACTTAGTTAAGCATTGGTAATGCTGGGTTTAGAAGGTTTGGGCGATAGTTGCCACACTCAGACACAGCATAAATTGGTGTTAAAGATCTTTCACCTTAATGAGAATTAGATGTCTTAGGATTTTACGGACAATTAAAATATGCAGATGAAGCTAAGTTGCAGTGAAGACAGCTTAGCAGGCAGATGCTGAAGTCAGTGGGACAGGTTCGTCCATGGTATCATCTATTGAAAGCAGTTACATCACTAAGGGTCGATCTGGTCCTTTGCTAGCTGAAACCCAGATCTGCTGTGGAAAGGGGGGGGAAGGGGTTGCTGAAAGGCAGAAAACTTCTTCCATGCTCAGTGCATGCTCGCTTGGTGAGAGCCTCCTCAGAGCATTCATTGCCTTCAGGACCCTGGAGGTGACAGCTTCCAGGACTAAAAAATTGTCCCCAGACCTTCCCAGGATTGTGTGGTTCTTTGAGGTGAGACAGGGATAGCTGAGGGGACCCCCCTCAGCCCTTCTTTAATTAAGGCTCTTCTTTAATTAAGTCCTGTTCTGTGCACCTCTGTACCTGCCTCTCTGCTGTTTCTAGGCTCCAGCAGCACGGGGATGTTTCTGCACTCATACCTTGTTGAAAGGAAGGTGCTGCTGTTCTGCTCTTTAAAGGGAGTCTGGTGCTTGTGCAGTTGTGTTAATGCAAGGAGGGGAAAATCCAAAACCTGGTCCTGAAGCAGCTTCCTCATCAACAGATAGCACTGTCCAGTCTGCTGCCTTGCACTGGAGGGGTGTCCTGGGGGTATAAGGGACCTTCAGTACCAGGAGCTGATAGCTCCTGCATAAATTGAAGGATTGCTGGTAGGTTTTGCCTGGGTTCTGGGGGAAGCTGGCTGCCTCCAGCTCAGCTGCAGCATCCTGTGCTGTGCCTAAAGGGGGCACCAGGCGGTTACAGGTTCTACCCTGGGAACCACTTGGCAGAGCAGGAGCCACAAGAGTCCCTCCATGGATGGAGTGTTCTTCATCCCGCTTCACCTGCCCTTGGGCAAGCAAAGTCTGTGGGACCTGGGTGCAGAGTAAAGCCCTGCATTGTACCCGAGTCCTGTGATGCAGGAGGGAGGGGTGAGGGAAGGGACTCTGCTCTTTGGATCAGGCACTGCCAAGGAGACAGGAGAGGTGATGCTGTCTCAGTCTTGGAAGCAGTGGGTTCAAGCGTCACTGAAAAGCGATTCTGTGCAAGAATCTGTAGCCCCTGGGCTGCTTCCTGCCCAAGGTGTCTCCACACCTGGCATGTACCTGCCTGGGTGAGCCAGGGAAGGAGCTTGAGCAACATCAGTGAAGCATCCAGCAGGAGCTGGAGGAGAATCTCTGACCTAGAGTGTAAATCCCCAGGGCTCCTTGTTAGGTTAATGAAGAGGCTGTCTTCTTTTCCACTCTGTTTGATTTGATTGACTTCTCTGGGGGCAAGAAGGCAATTCCTTTTGCTGCAGAGTAAGGATTTGCTTATCAGCAGAGGCATGGCATAAACCAGCGCCGAGGCGCACCGGAGTGGAGATGGCACAGGCTTCTGTGTGTGGTGTTCAGCTGTCCCGGGCATTTACAGAGCTGCAGAGCTCCTGCAGGCACGATACGCAGGTATGGGGTAAAAGCCCCGTGCCACGGGGCTGCACTTTCACAAGTACATGGCATGAAGACAAGCACAGTGCATGAGAGCACAGTATGTAACATGCATCACACATGAAAGGGTGCCCGTGCAGACATGCAAATACAGAACGTTCAACTGTGACACACTGGACGGTGCTGAATACAACAGAGCACGTCCTCAGCACAAGACAGACTGCTATTGTAGCAGACAGACATGACAGACCACCCAGCCTGGGCACCGGATGGCTGCTGGACATGCGGAACGTGTACGTCCAGGCAGAGTGTGTGCTGCAGAACAGCTGGTATCACCCCCTTCTCCCCCCGTAATGAGCAAAGTAGCTCATTACATTAAAAGCCTGACGTCTTTTTTTATGATTATGATTAAATTGTCTCATCAGCGTTTGTTAGGTGAGGGGTCACACTGAGGTTTTGGGGTGAGCCAGGGGGAGAAAAGGAGTCTGCACCGACAGACTCTCTCGTGTAACATTGACAAGACAAAACTTGGTGTATTTTGGATTGTCTCCACACCACAGGGCTCTGGTCGGGCTATAAATTATTAGTGCCAGTACAAAGCGCAGTTTATCTGCGGGCTCACATGGAGGCACCAATAACATTAATAATTTAAAAAATGTTAATAATTTAGAAATCTTTTTTTTTTAATTGCTTTTCAACCCCCCTCCTCCACCCTCATTCTCCCAGTGGCATTCATCCCACATTCTGAATTCAGTCTGTCTCCGTGCCTGGAACCTCCATCCGCCAGCGTCCCACTGTCAATCAATCTGATTTCCCAACTGTCAGAGTGCAGGATTGTAAATAACAGATCCTCGGGGGGGGGAGGGGGCGTGCGGGCTCCTTGGGGGGGGGGGCAGCAATTCCCCAGGTGAT